>JAULAV010006587.1:0-24998 GCA_030789695.1 Scilla litardierei | reverse complement strand
TGCCATTAATTCCATCCCTTTTCACACTAGCCCCTCTTACACTAACCCACTCCTTCAAAATTACAAGTATGACATTACTTTACACACCCACCATTTCTCTCCACACACTTCCACTCGTATTGCCTAATGACCAATGTCCTCACACCTTCACGGAATTACACGACTACCACTAGCCACATACACGCCATATCACCTCTTATCAACTCCTTATACTCCCTCTACTCGTGCATGGAGGACTACCGCGTCAGTCACTGTATAGGGCTAAACAGGCCATGACAACCATCTCTGACGACGCTGGCTCCGACAGGGAGACCCGGTTGATCCCAGGGAGGGCCGTCCTGAAGCGGTCGAGGGTTCGAGGAAGATGAAAAAGCGCTCTTACTTGTGTTCGGAGACCCGGGAGAAGAGGGTGAAGGAAGGCGAAGCTGATCCAGCGGCATGGGCATCTCGACTGACTTTGGGGGGAGCTCTCCGGCACTGGGAGAGGCATCCCGACTCTACGAGGTAAATTGCACCCCCTCCGAGCTAGCTTAGATATTGTCGGTGTTCGGGCCCATCTCGGTTGGTCTCGTCCCCGAGGCACCATCCGATGAGTCTGTCTTTGTGGATTGCGGAGCGTCGGTCCGCTTAGCGGAGAATTCTATCCTCACAAGGGATCGTTCACTCTTGGAGAAGGCTGGTCTCGAGTGCCTAACGGATTGCATGGTATGGCAAAGCCATCAGGTTGGTTCTCTCCTCTCATCTGCTTCCCCATGGTTCCAAACATCCTTAACTTTTCATATAGTGCAGAAGTTCTCTATGGCTGTTGAGATGCTGCGCCATTCAGTGGGAATGGCCGTGGTCGAAGCGACCCTCGAACGAGAGCATCGGAGGGCAGAGGCAGCCGAGAAAGCTATTGAGGAGGCTCACGGGGAATTGCGGTCTGAACTCGTCAAGGCCGTCGAGCTTTCGTCGGAGGTCGGGAGATTAAGGGGGGTATTATCGGTCGATGATGTCTCTCGATCCATAGCTGAAGAGAAGTCGGAATTCTGTCCTCTTCAAAATAGGAGGCCGAGGAGGCGTTATCTATCGGTCGGGAGAGCTAGAGGAAAGAGAGGGCCGAGCTTCGGTCCCAAATCACCTCCCTGAAGCTGACTGATCCCTAGTGATTCATCGCCAAAGTCATGAAGGGTTACGAGGAGGTCATGGCTCTGTGGATTGTTAATTCTTTCCTGTAGGGATTCCAAAGGTACAAGGAGCGGATCCGGTAAGCACTTCCTCCTCCCTCAGCTGCCCTCGATGACCCTGCGGAGACAGGGGGCGTGGGTCAGGCCGAACAGACTGATGTGGTGCCGGTGCAGCTCCAGACTCAGAAGCAATGTTGACAGTCTTTACTTGTTTTTCCCTTTGTGAAAAATTTATGAACACTATTCTGAATGTGATCTTCCTTTATTTTGTGGAATGGCTTCTCTTTTGGTTTTCATTCTTGTGTTGTGAGATATTTCTTTGGCTTCCACCCTTTCTACAGCTCAGGTTGACCTAGGTTAGTCGGGAGTTCGAGTTAAGGAAAGTATTTTTCGCAAGGTCGTTAGCTAATCGAATGGTCATCTCTCTGTGGGGGTTGCCCCCAGTCCTTCAGTGGGTCCGAATTTATGGTTAGCCCGTGGAGAGAGGGGTCACCAGTCTTGTGGTCGATCAAGTAGTTGACCTATGAGGGTAGCTGCCCTCGGCCTTACAACGGACCAACTTCAGGATTGGCCTGCTTGGGGAGTGACCCACAGCCTTCCGACCGATCAGATGGTCAGCCTACTAGGGGAGTTGCCCCAGCCCTACGGCAAAGCCAAGTTTACGATCGACTTGCTTGGGGAGTGTCACCCATCCTTACAACCAATCGGATGATAGGTCTACTGGGGGAGTGGGCCCTAGCCTTATGGCGACCCAAGTGTGCGATCGGTCTGCTAGGGAGTGGTCCCCAGTCTTACGGTAGATCGGACGGTTAGCCTGCTGGGAGAGTTGCCCCTAGTCTTTCGGCAGCCTGAGTTTACGATCGGCCTACTGGGGGAGTGGCTCCTAGCCTTATGGTTAATCAAGCGATGGGCCTGCTGGGGAAGTTTCCGTAGCCTTACGGTAAAATCGAGTTTACGAATGGTTTGCTGGGGGAATGGCCCTTAGCCTTACAACTTATTGGACGGTCGGCCTGCTAGAGGAGTTGTCCCAGCCTTACGACAAACCGAGTTTACGATCGGCTTGCTGGGGGAGTGGCCCCCAGCCTTACGTTCGATCAGATGGTTGGCTTAATGGGGGAGCAGCCCCCAGCCTTTTGGCCCCTTGGACAGTTGGCCTGCTAGGGGAGTTGCCCCAGCTTTACAGCTAACCAAGTTTAAGATCGGCATACTGGGGGAGTGGTCCCCAGCCTTACGGCCAATCAGACGGTCGGCCTGCTGAGGAGTTGTCCCAGCCTTACGAAAAACCAAGTTTACGATCAGCGTGCTGGGGGAGTGGCCCCCAGCCTTACAGCCAATTGGATGGTCGGCCTACAGGGGAGTTGCCCCCAGCCTTATGGCAAATTGAGTTTATGATCAGCCAGCTGGGGGAGTGGCCCCAGTCTTACTGACGATAAGATGGCTGGCTTGCTAGGTGCAATTTCCCCCAGCCTTTTGGCCACTAAGACGGGTGGCCTGATAGGGGAGTTGCCCCCATTAGGCTGACCGTCTGATTGGCTGAAAGGTTAGGGGCCACTGCTTCCTCCTCCCTGGTTGCCCTCGATGAGCCTGCAGAGACAAGGGGCATGGGTCAGGCCGAACAGATCAAGGTGGTGCCGCGCTCAACCCCAGACTCGGAAGCAATGTAGACGGTCTTTACTTGTTTTTCCCTTTGCAAAAAAATTATGAACACTATTTTGAATGTGATCTTCCCTTATTTCATGGAATGGCTTCTCTTTTGGTTTTCTTTCTTGTGGTGTGAGATCCCGCTTTGGCTGCCCACTTTCCACAGCTCGGGTTGACCTTGGTTAGTCATGAGTTTGAGTTGAGGAAAGTATTTTTTGCAAGGGCGTTAGCTAATCGATGGTCGTCTCTTCGTGGGGGTTTCCCCAGTCCTTCAGTGGGTCCAAATATATGGTCAGCCCGTGGAGGGAGGGGTCCCCAGTCTTGTGGTAGATCGAGTAGTTGACCTGCATGGAGAGCTACCCTCGGCCTTAGAACGGACCAAGTTCAAGATCAGATTGCTTGGGGAGTGGCCCACAGCCTTCCGACCGATCGGATGGTCAACTTACTAGGGGAGTTACCCCCAGCCATATAGAAAAGCCAAGTTTATGCTCGGCCTGCTAGGGGAGTGGCCACCATCCTTACAGCCGATCGTATGGTCGGTCTGCTGGGGGAGTGGCCCCAGCCTTACAGCGACCCAAGTTTGCGATCGGTCTGCTTGGGGAGTGGCCCCCAGTCTTACAGATGATCGAACGGTCGACCTACTGGGGGAGTTGCCCCTAGTCTTACGACAACCCGATTTTATGATCGGCCTGCTGGGAGAGCGACTCCCAGACTTATCGTCAATCGGTCGGTGGGCCTGCTGGGGAAGTTTTCCTCAGACTTACAGTATAATCGAGTTTACGATTGGACTACTGGGGGAGTGGCTCCCAGCCTTATGGCCAAAAGGATGGTCGGCCTACTGGGCGTCAAAGGAGTTGCCACAGCCTTACAACAAACCGAGTTTATGATCGACCTGATGGGGGAGTGGCCCCAGCCTTATATCCGATCGGATGGTTGGCTTGCTGGGGAGTGGTCCCAGCCTTTTGGCCACTCATATGGTTTGCCTGCTGGGGGAGTTGCCCCCAGCCTTACGTCAAACCAAGTTTACGATCGGCCTATTGGGGGAGTGGTCCACAGACTTACGGCCAATCGGACGGTCGGCTTGTTGGGGAGTTGTCCCCATCCTTACGGTAAACCAAGTTTAGGATCGGCTTGCTGTGGGAGTGGACCCAGCCTTACGGCCAATCGAATGGTCTGCCTGCTGGGGAGTTGCCCCCAGCCTTACGACAAACTGAGTTTATGAACGTGCAGGCTAGGGAGTGGTCCCTAGCCTTACAGACGATAGGATGGTTGGCTTGCTGGGGGAGTGGCCCCCAGCCTTTCGGCCACTCGGACGGTCGGCCTGCTAGGGGGAGTTGCCCCAGCCTTATGGAAAACCAAGTTTACGATTGACCTGTAGGGGGAGTGGCCCCCAGCCTTTCGGTGAATCAGACAGTCGGCCTACTGGGGGAGTTGCCCCCAGCCTTATGGCTAACCGAGTTTACAATCGACCTACTGGGGGAGTGGCCCCCAGCCTTATGGCCGAGCGGACAGTTTACCTGCTGTGATAGTTGCTCCAACCTTATGGAAAACCGAGTTTACAATCGACCTACTTGGAGAGTGGCACCTATCTTTACGATCGATCTGATGGTTGGCTTTCTCCAGGAGTGGCCCCAGCCTTACGGCTAATCGGACGATCAGCCTGCTAGGGGAGTTGTCCCAGCCTTACGACAAACCGATTTTACGATCGACCTACTGGGCGAGTGGCCCCAGCCTTACAGTCGATCGGATGGTCAGCCTGCTGGGAGAGTTGCCCACAGCCTTATGGCAAGACTCGGTCCCTTTTCTGGTGCTCGATTTGACAAGTGGCATACGAGCATTAGAAGAGAAACGATCAAGTACCAGGGCACTCGTCGGTGTTTTATTGAAAAAGGAAGGTACATTCTTGATGAAATGAGACAAAATGGGTAAGATAAAGGTGGGCAATTGATACTTGCCTAATAGGAGCAAAGTAATGTCGCCCTTTTATTTTCCTCGTTGGCCCCTCGCTCACTCGGTGATTCGGAGGGGAGTCTGGACAACGTTTATCCCCTTTCCTTTATCCACTGTCCTGGAGGGGCCTTCTCTAGAGCTCGTCTTTGGAGCATCGACGAAATTCTTCAAGTACCCCTAGCTGATCAGCTGGTCAGTATCCTTCTTTAGATGCCAGCAGTTGTTAGTATCGTGCATATAGTCTTTGTGGTACTTGCAGAATTTCGTCTCATCCTTTCGGTCGCCTTTCATCCTCATTGGAGGTTTATTGATGTGGCCCTCACTCTGGGCCGGGGTCAGGATGACGTCCTTGGGGGAATTTAGCTTGACGGGAGCTGCTTCACCTTTGCGTAGTTTCCCCCAAGGGTTCTTCTCCCCCTGCTTGCGATCTTCTAGATCACGGCGCGCACCTTCGTCGCGTTTTGAGCTCTTCTTTACCTTAGCAAGAGCTCTGCGGGGACCTTCGTCTTCTGCGGCCAGAGCTTCCTCTACCAGCATGAATAGCTCTGCTCGGGCCATGAACTGATATAGGTCCTTAGGGGGTTTGTGGTGCAAAGATTTCTTGAGATCTTTATACCAGACCCCTTTCTTCAGGGCCAACATGATGATCTCCTCGGTGCAGTTCTCCATGCTCAGCCTCTGAGCGTTGAATCGCAGCATGTAATCCCTTAGCGCTTCGACCTGCCTCTGCACAACGCCGAACAAGTGGTTCGAGCTCTTCTTCCTCCTTCACCCGGCCATAAATTGTGGGCAGAAGGCCTGTGACAGCTATCGAAAGCTTCCGATGGAATGATCAGGGAGGCCGTTATACCACTCCCTTGCTGATTTCTGCAGGGTGGTGTAAAACCATTGGCAGAGTAGAACGTCGTCGTTGGTTCCTGGAATTCTATGATCCCCTTGTAGTCTTGGACATGCTCTTGGGGATTTCTGGTGCCATCGTACTTATCCAAGTTCGGTAGTTTGAACTTGGACAGTACCCATGAAAAAGTGATGCTCTTCGCCAGTAGGTTGCGGTCGTCCCCGGGGGTTCCCGAAGGGGGGTTATGCTGCTGGTTGGCGAAGGTGTGGGAGGGACCGCCTTCACGGCCGGGGTTGGCGGTCGGGAGGTCTCTACTCGGCGTCACTCTCTGTATCTTGCTCGTCGCTTTCGACGGGGGATCCTACTTTGCCCTCGTCAGTCGTCAGTGGTTTGGCGGTTGATTAATCGCTCTCAGGCCGATCGCGACCGTTTGGATGTGGCCGCGGAAGGTTCGTCCCGAGTTTGCCCGCTTCATTGTATCTCCTCGTGTCGGGGTGAAACAGGGGTTCGAGATCACCGAGGAGAGAAGGAGTGCGCCCCGAACCATTGCCCCGAGTTCAGGTATTCTCTGTCGCGGTTCGCGACCACGGTGGAACACAATGTGGGGAGCTGCCCCGAGTGGTCGAGGAATGCCGTCGGACCCCTCACCCGTGGATGTTGCGGATTGGCGAGCTACTGTACTGCTACTGCCTGCGTATGGATACTGGCAGTTATCGGATGCGATTCGGCTGTCCTATCAGCCGAATGGCCGAAGTCAGTGATTGAGCAGGTTGTACCAATACCAATATATGTTGCAAATCAAACCATTTTGCAGTAATATAAGTTTTTGTAACGACCGGATGATCGAGCAGAGCGCTTTAATATTATTTGAAATTTTTATTCCTGATGGTGTCAGAAAATGAATATTAAAGGAACACTCACGAAGGAGCGCAAAGTGAGAATTTTCTCCTTAGATAACGGCTACATGTGTTTGTCATTTAATTATTCAATTTTAAGTCATTGTCACTTTTAATTTTCCGTGGTTGCTCCTCTTCTAGATGAAAATGGGGAGATGGGGAGCTCATAATTGCCATGTCAAATGGTATCTCCTCTTCTAGAAGAAAATGGTTAAATGGGGAGCTCATAATTCTCACGTCAACGGTTTCATTGGGACGGGCATGACATGTTACGAGAAGTTCTACAACGGTTGTCAATGCCATTAATTCCAACTTGCACTGTCTGGATCGCGCCTGCAATCGAAAATAAAATGAAATGAGAATTGCTAAATACACTCCTATACGTAGGGGTGTATACAATGATTGTATGCTAAAAAAGTAAATTATATCACATCTTCATATGATTTAATAGATTCTATTGATTGTTTTTTACCTTTTTTGGCTAAAAATAATTACATGCACCCTAGGGGTGCATGTAGTCTGGTTCAATGAAATTCGTGCAGAACTGAAGGTTCGGCGGTTGGCGGTTCCTATAGACATAAACTCTAGTACAAATAGAATTCTCTACAGACAGAAACTCCAGCTCGAACAGGATTTTGCATCCTTTAGTCGGCGTCTCCGAACTGCCGAGCTCCCAAGCTTCCGATCTGTCGAGAGCTGGGTTGTCGAGTTGTCGAGCTTCCGTGCTATGGAGAGTCAAGCTGCCGATTCTCAGAACTGAGGAATCAGGTCTGCATCAGTTAGCACGGTCCTAAATCCCCGTATCTATCGATGCAGAGCCAAATAGGTGGGACCCAAGGCTGCAAGGCACATGCAAACTAGCCATGCATGACTACTTGCCTGCACATCTCCAACTCTTTTAACACCTCAAATCGAGCCAACTTCCACACAAAACTGGATAGAAACCAGTCTCCATAAAGGCTACTTGAACTACACAGATATGGTTCGAACCAACCTGGCGCGCAGTTCAAACTCTATCAGAGACTATTTGAATCATCACAGCTAGAAACATGCAGAAATGTTCACAGCAGTACATCCAACGTTATATAACAAGGGAACCACTTGCACATTAACTATTAGAACTTTATTAAAAGCAATTTGAATTGAATCATGTTGTCTCGGTGAAGACCCGGGTTCGAATCCCGTTATTCCCATCTCTCTCCTTTTGTTTTTTCTTTATTTTCCAGTTTTTAGGGCTCAATGGATACATGGCTTCTCTGTTTTTGGAGTTAAGCGATCAAGACGGGTGTACCCGTGTTCCACGACCCATATTTCCTGCTTACCGATGTATCCAAAAAAAAAAGCAGTTTGAAATTCAAATTGCTACAAAACAGTTCAACGATGTATAGATAATTCAATCCATGTTTTTACCTTAGCCAGTAGCTGGCCTCCTATCTGTATGCATGTATAGTTCAACCCATCGTTTGCTTGCTTTGGATCACATCATGTTGCATCCATATATTTTTCTAATCATTTGGAATATTTGGCTTGTATATCAGTTGTATTTAAATTATCTTAGTTGTATCATAATTTGTTCATCATTTTTAAATCGTACAATCAATGCACACTGGCAAATCTCCAGATCCATCCCCCTTGCGTTAAGATTGGGTTGCTGAATTTTCTATTATGTTATGAAATGTGCCTAATGGGCTTATTGGGTATCAATCCACATTGTTTATTATATATATGAGGCTAGAGGTTTCCTAGCCGTCACCCTTGCTCACAACACGTTATCAGCACGCTCATAGCTGAGCCGAACCTCTGCCGACGGACGAATCGCGACATGAAAGACTTCCTTCACCGAACGTCACTAGATCCGGCGGGTAGAATCTAGAGGTAATTTTTATCCTCTAAATCTAAATTTTTCAAGCGCATTATAATGGATCTGTGATTTCCTTTAACTAGATCTAATTTTTTCTACTTAGATCTAAATGAAAAATCACATTTTCAATATATATCCTTTTTTAAAAAGAGTTTTTATGTCATTTTGGATGAAAAATCAACGCCGACTGTCCGATGCGCGGCAGGCGGCCACGCCGGACGCGCAGACCGTCGACGCGCGAGGCGCGGCCCGCCGACGCGCCCGACTGCGGCAGACGGTTCCGTCCGACGCGCGGCTCGCCGCCGCGCAAGGCGCGGCCCGCCCCCGACGCCTGACGCACGACCCGCCCCCGCCACGCCTGACGCACGACCCGCCACCATGTGCGTGCCCCGCACGTGAGTGTCCCGCCGCTGAGCGCCTGCAGCGCGTGCACGCACTCTGCCACCGCGCGCCTGACGCGCGCGCGCACGCTTTCCCGCACGTGCCTCATTGCAACGAAACCCTAACTAGGGGTTTTCCGATTTTTTTTTAATAAAATGCTATTTCAGAAATTAATTAGATTTACTGATTGATTTTTTTCTTTCCAAATAAATCTGATTCATCATATGCGTAAATCATCTCTAATCGTATTTCTTGGATTAATTGATTATTATACGTTTAATAATTAGAAAGATCCTGCAACCGATCAGCCAGTCAGCTAACCTAACGGTGTATGACGTTGCTCAGTGGTCCAATAATTATTAAAAAATTATTTTATTCCATTATAAATTCCTGCGATGTTGCATATTTTCATTGCCCGTAGTATGAAATTATTTGCGATTATACATACTACATATCTGTGATGTTTACATTAATATGGGATACATTATAACTGCGTGGTTGTTGATAACTGCCTGTGATGTAAATATAAATGCATGTGATGGAAATCTGTGGCTTTTTGGATCAGCCAGGTTTTTCACCCTCTTTTTATTTTTCATGCATTTCTTTTCTTTTGAGTGAAAAATGTAGTGAGGAATAAATGTAAATGTACAAGACCAGAGACTGGCGTTACTTTCCATATGGAGGGGATGATGTATTTGCGGCACTTTCATGAAAACATCGTCTAAGGAACCTTTGTAGGTTTCCGAAGTTGTACTTTTCCTATTTTTATGTAGGGACTGTAACTATGGACTTTTGGACTTTGTATTTTGCATGAGGGTGACTCGCCGATCCACACAAATTTTCTTATGTCTCTGTGATTATGCATGTGATGAACTTATTCCATGTATATGTGTTCATGGCGCTAATTATAACTATGTTTATGGCATACATATAATTGTTCAAAATGGCAAAATTGAACCTGCAGTTCAAATAATACGACAATACCTCTTATTTTCAACAATAATAAAACGTTGGGATTATGCGAACAATCAATTATGCCATCTTAAAGATGAGCAACACGCGGGAAATAGATCCTGAAAATCTATGGTCTAACTGGACCAATATGGACACTTAACCAGGATGCCATAACACCACTAACTTTTTAAGAGTTATCTCACTACAAGGAAGTATTCTTATATCCGACCTTGCACATAATAAAGACAATGCCCGAAGTCGTGACTTAAGTGAGAAATATATTCGCACCTACGTAATTGCTCAACTAACCTATGTATCTTCTCCCACAAATACCTAAAGAAACTTACAAAGTTTCAAAGGATATTCGTTTAAACGAAATCCTTAATGTTTGTATAGCGTACTCAAGAGAAAGAAAAATGGCATTAAAGCCATACTTGAGTACTTAAATGGACATTCAAAAGTCTAAAGCTATACAACGAAATAAATGTTGAGTGGAAAAGTGGAAGAATAAAAACATGGTCTTATACAAATTAGGGAAAGGGAAGCTGTGACAAAGTTTGAAGAGGAATAGCAATGGAAAAAGCCATCCACCGCCACATGGACAAACATCTGAAATCAGATTACTTCACTGTTGAGGACCCAAACAACGGTATGGGCGGCCTTGGATGAAATGTATAAACATCATAAAGATGTTATACTTCCAAAAGACTGTTATGATTAAGAGAATTTATGAGACAGCAGGACTTCAAGTCCATTGCTGAATTTAATTCAGTACTATTATACTTCACCCCACGTTTGTAGCATCATGGTAAGGATGTCTCTCAGACGCGTATGTTAGAATGACTTAGACTTCTTTCTACGAGAAAGACGCGACTCTGATGCAACAAACTGTGAAGGAAACTTCACAAAATACTTTGAGATGCTTGCCTGCATACTATAACAGAGCAAATACAAAGAACTTCTCCATACAACTCATAACATACCAACTGACAACGCTAGATCAATATAAAATATTGGTACAAAACTAGCATTTGTCTACCTCGTTATTCCTCAAGCACACATCACAAAACTTGTTGCCATAACATAATTATCAAAAGTAATTTCTTGCAGTATATATGTGTTTAAGTGCATTATCACAATATTTCTTATTGATGAATTTCATGCCTTTTATGCATTTTATTTTACTGTATGTGAATGATTTGTTATCCTGAATACTCCAAAAATGAGGATGACATTTACTCTCTGAAACTTATAAAGTTTCGATGGATATTCGTCAAAACAAAATCCCTAATGACTCAAGAAATCAATGAAGTCTGAAGCTTTGTCCCATAATGATCCGCATAATAGTCAATGTGAAGATGTAATTCTTCACATGTTGAACACAGTTCACCTATTACCGGACAAATTTAACTTGAGCATTTTAATGGACTTTCAAAAGTCCCACATAAATTCGAAAAGAGGAATTAATTTGGAACACCAGAAGTGTCCAGAATCGGCCAATTTTGAAACGATGTCACCCTGTATTGATGATGCAAGACATCATTAACCAGACGAACCCGAAGATTCTTTAAAAAGGGTGAAACTTTCATTGTCCCATTCAAAAGGGGAAAATGATTACAAGATCATCTCCATTCAGGTGGACATTGACTCTCCTCACTTCATCAAACGAATTTAAGATGATATACTATCATCATTAGGATAATGAGATTTTTAGATCTCTTGAGAGTATTTGAGGGATAAAAGTGGACTTACCCACTCCCTACATATGGCTGATGATGTACCTTAGAGTACTGATGTGTCATTATATTCCACATTTTATCGATAAGATTACACGTCAAAATGATTGCTCAATTAAATATTTTATACGCTTTTGTGCTATTATTTGGAACAATATGACTTTCGGAGCGTTTATTCCATTTCAGGGATTTGGAGCGATATCGGAGCAATTTGGAGTCGATAAGACGATCGGTGACGTGAGAGCACCAATGAGACTCATGATGACATGTTCGAGGTGCCAAAGAAGAATACTGGAGCAAGGAAGGGGCAAGAGAGAAAGTCGCATGATCGAGCTATGATGCGGCGAAGGAATCGAGTGACCCGAAGTGCTGAAAACATGACAGCCGTCCACTATTTCTAAATCTGCTATCACCTGAGATTTTTCACTATTTTTATGATATTTTTTCCAGATAATAGACTTCAATACGGTTCCAACTCCACTAAGAACGCGTAAATCGGAGGTTGGATGAGCCCTGGAGAATTTCTGTAAGTTGATGGTGCAGAGCTGCCTACTCGGTCGAGCAGTATTCTACTCGGTCCGAGCTGTGCACTACTCGACCAAAATGCTGTTTTTGATGTCCGACTAGACCAAGCAACCTCCTACTCGGTCCAAGCAACCTCCTGCTCGGTCCGAGTAGTGTGCAAATGAGGCTGAAGTGCGTTTTTAGTCTCCAATCAGCTGAGCAACCTTCGACTCGATCGAGCAACTACTTGCTCGGTCCGAGCAACCTCCTACTCGACCGAGCAGTACCGAATCAGCCTGGGTTGGCAGAGCGACATATTTTGGAAGCGGTCGATTCTCTATGCAACTTGACCGAGCAGCCGAACGACTCGACCGAGCAGCCGAACGACTCGACCGAGCAGCATTGTGCTCGGACCGAGTCGCTATGGGCCCAGGATCGCACCCAGATCGGATTGTTTGGGTTTTTTCTGCGAGGGTTTTTGGGGAGATAGGGGGCAGCCGTCGCGAGGGGAATAGGGGGAGTTCTGTAAGGAGTTTTGGGGAGACGTTTTTGGAGAGCGAAAAGTAGAGAATTTATTGTTAGTTTTTAGATTAATTTTCATTGGAGATTTTTGGATCGAAGACTGTTGGATTATTATTTTGGGAACTCTATTGCTATTGCGTATTGGGAATTCCAATTCTTCTTTGGATCTATTGCTCTCTATTTTCTTCATCTCGCTGTAAGTTTTTAACCTTTATTCTATTACTTTGCTGAGATGATTTCTTCTGTGAAATTGATGTTTTTGTTTGCCGCTATTGCAATGTGTGAGTAGATTTATTTTAGGGTTGATGGGTTAGCCCTAGGATTCTAGGGGAAAAATGTAGATCTGGATCCCTACGTTGAATTGGGGATTTAGGGTTGTATTTCGGTAGATCCTACCGAATCCGTAGATAACCCGTACTGAGATCATGCCCACGGTCTGTGGAATTGATGTGCTTAAGGGGTATCTAGGGATTCGAATAGGAAAATCGTTGGATCCAACCAAGGCACGTGACCATGCCCGGCTCGCGTCTTGAGGGAATCCATCAACGAACTATACCGCTACGTTGACGGCTACCGCCATTGCGTCAACAAGAGCCACCGAAATACCCCGCAATTCTAACCCACGAGAGTGGTGCGAATTGGGGGATTTATCCCCTAGTCCCAATGCAATGCAATGATCCTATTCCAACGTTGACCCCCGACGATCTTAGCGGCGATCCCTAATGCCCTAGCTGTTTTTATGCGACGTTGAGTGACACAACCTTCGCATCCATCACCATCATAACTCTCCATACTCCACATCCATCAATAAACCCGCAATTCTAACTCAACCTAGGAGTAGATAGGTAGTATAGCACCGCTTCCCCGTGTTCGATACCCGCTTGCCACTATACCGTGCGCTTGCGGTAAAACGACATCGTTCGGGGTTACATTCCGGACGCATCAAGTACACATCCATGTATCCTTTAAATATGGCCATTATCAAACCTATTATCCAACCCGTAGTCCAGCTTTTTCCAAAGCAAATGGGACACATTACTAAATGGCGGGAACATTGGATAACACTGGGACTGCATGGGGACATGTAATTACAATGCAGACCATCAAAACACTTCTTTAGAATCTATTTATCTGGGCCTGATCAACTCATATAAACAGTTTTCGAGAACCCCTAACGAGGGAAGTGTTTAGTGCACATCTTACAGATTGTGCCATGATGAGTATACATCCCCACATCACCACTTTAAACCATCAAAATGCACTTTAAACAGGGGAAGCATTTAAAATCACTTCTCCTAAGATGTGCATTGATGGGCCCTCCTTTAAAGATTCGATGAGATCCTGAAGATCCCTCACATCTTTAATTCCCTAATATTAGGTTCAACAGAAATACTATAATCATCAATGATCCTGAAGCTCAATTGACCATTTAATTCATTAATACCTATGATATGATAATCATAAATTGTGATGAGATCCTGAAGATCCACATTTATGAAACTGTTAAACGGTTAGCAGACATAGTTACTGACAATATAAATATTTTCAAATTCACACATCCCTACTACTAAAAATCTAGCTAGAATTGACATACCAAATAAAATGGATGCAATCCACCAGTAGCAGAAGTGGATATCCTCCATGGATGAGAGGATATACCACGAGGCTCCAAAGTGAGAAATAACTCTTGGAGACCCTAAAGCAATTCCACCACAGGAAAGTGAGCTCATCTCCATATCCTCTCCTGTTCCAGAACCTCTAGAAGAGATGAATCTGCAATAAATTGAATAATGTACGTACATGGGGAGGTATTTGGAGAAAACACACGTGTCAACAATTACTCACATTTCATTTTACCATAGATATCGTTTCAATCTCCGTTTCCTGAAGCAAACATAGAGATTTGGCCAAATAATGTGGACCGAGGCAATAATAAGTTGAGCTGGCCTCACTTATGGAATGTGAAGTGTTTGGACCTGAAGTCTTGATATCAAAAGAAATCAAACCTGTGGGCTAACCGAGTATTGTATAATATAAATAAAACCGTATGCTATAAGCAACACGCTATAGCTTAGAGGTTTATTTCGCAGAAACCAGGAAGTAATCAAGTAAGATGAGCTTAACTCACTTACAAAGTTATTTAAACTGATGCATTAGGCTCCCTGGTCATAGTTGCGAAAACCATGCGATTTGGCAAAAGAAATTTTAGGCTATGTTGCTATGGATGATGTGAAAAATACCCTTACAGATTTCCTCCTTATTTGCCTAGATAGATTTTTAGGACATCTACCCTATGAAATTATCATCCTGAAGATGAAACCATCATCTTGAAGATGAATAATCATCCAGAAGATGTAAATATCATCCTGAAGATGAAACCATCATCCAGAAGATGAAACTATCATCCTGAAGATGAAACCATCATCCAGAAGATGAAACTATCATCCTGAAGATGAAACCATCATTCAGAAGACGAATAATCATCCAGAAGATGAAATTTTCATCATGAAGATGAAATTATCATCCCGAAGATGAAAACATCATCTAGAAGATGAATTATCATATAGAAGATGAAATTATCATCGCGATGATGAAAAATATGTGATATTAAACTTCATACACCCAAAGTTAATGAATAAACATGGACAATTACAATCCACTAAATACACCTACTGGTTGTATGGATGCATATTAAGACCCCTTCTGTTCGCTGGAAGAGGGGAAGGATATCCTAGGTCCTGAAGTATCCTACTCAAGTGTTTTTGGTACACTCCTTTATCTGGCCAACTGCACGTGACTCTAGAGAGCATTGGTAGTAAATCTGTTAGCCAGATATAGTGCAACGCCTGCAACGCACCACTGGACCAAAGATATGTAGCTTCTGCGCTACCTCTAAGGGTCAAGGATCATCCAACATGTTAAATGTATTTGCAGATACATGTTACAGATCATTGCGATGACTACACCAAAGGAACGACCAACTCCTATAAACCAGCAAAGCATGATTCCAAGGCAACATCAATCCCACCATCCCGAGAGACTCATCATCCAAGAAGCAAATCATAAGTACGCACAACCAGGTCCTGCAGTACCTCACAGACACAGTGACGACTATGTCAGAGATGTGGAGCTATCTACCAAGTCTATAGACCACTCCTCTTCGGAAGAGCTCCCTCACATTCAGTAGCTGCCATTGATGAGCAATACTTGTATAGATGAGCAGTCTTGTATAGATGAGCGATACCTTGTATTTTGTTCTCGGAACATTGTAAGAGATTAATGTATAGTTTCCTAGGAGATCTGCAAGCCTGCAGCTTGTATAAATCAGGGGGAGTCAAATGTAGTGTTGTACTCTTTTCACTTGGCTATTGGGTTTTCACATTGGATTTTCCATAGCTAAAGGTTTTAACGAGGTAACCTCATTGACTCTGTATCTAGAAGTATCCATCCCTAAATACTTCCACCAATCAGGAGAAGTTATGGAAAACTGTACTCTTTTTCTTGGCTATTAGTTTTTCCACTGGGTTTTCCATAGCTAAAGGTTTTAACGAGGCAGTTATCCCTAACTTAAGATCTGGAAGTATCCACCCCTTATGATACTCATAAGTACTATGGATCCTACAGTATTCATATGTCGAGTATACAACAATGGTTGGATAAGGGGAAGTGTTATGAGATGGGCCTAATGGGCCTATTAGGTATCCACCTACATTGTTTATTATATATATCAGGCTAGGGGTTTCCTAGCCGTCACCCTTGCTCACAACATATTATACTTTCTAAGCCCCTCTTTTTTTACTATATATATATATACACACACACACTCTCTCTCTCTCTTTTTTGATTCAACGGAAAGCGGGATTTGATCCCTCAACCTCTCACAATGGGAGGGAGGGAATACCACTGATCTGAGCTTGGGTGGTATTATTTCACCATTATATTTTGTATCGGATGTTTCTTCTTTCCACGGATGGTTAAAAATTGCTGGTTAAAATGATTAGTGTTGTGAAGTGTAGTCTGAGGGAGACCACATACCTTTATTTATAGGGGAATAGGAAGAGCTCATACAATGGTAGGATACAATGTTTGTGTAGGATACAAACACCTAATGCTCTACAGGATAAAATATTCATAATACTCCCTCTTATCCTGCCATTAGTATGAACTCTGCTCATGAATACTTCGGGATTCTGAGCATCATTTGAATATCATAAGGGGTGTATACTTCGAGATCCTAAGTTAATGGGTTTTACCTCGTTAAAACATTTGGCTATGTAAAACCATGTGCGAAAACCCCATTGCTAAGAAAAAACAGTACAATTCTCCTATCACTCCATCTAATCTATGTAAGCCCTTAAGCTTTCAGATCTCTTAGGCATTTTTACATCCTTTCTTTTACAACATTCCGAAAAATATGTACAAATTACAGATATCACCATTATTAGGCATCTACTGGAACCAAAAGTGTCCTGGAGAGGTGTGATTTGTCTTGTCGCCTCTGATGTAATCTCTTCAAAGTTGGGGTAAGCATGTGTAGAGGAATGTGCCCTCAGATCATTTATATTTGATGCAAATGATAATTTAAGCCTAGATAGGGACTTATTTGCATATGATGCAATAGAGATTAAATGTGTCTTAAATATTTTAAGACAATATTTAATAATATAAACACAAGGAAAAGTTCATGGGTATGACGGGAATGTCCCGGTTTATGCCCAGGTTCGAACGGCGTCCAAATCGGACGTCAAATGCCCAACTTATGTCCAAAACAGTGTCCAATGGATCAGACTGGATCAGACCAGGTTGACCCAGGCCAGACTAGGGTCTGGCCTGGGCACCTGGCCTGCCAGGCCCAAAGGGGATGGGCACCAATCTCACTGGGCCTGGGCCCGCGCCCAGGCCCAGGTGCCTGGGCGCCTGCCCAGGCACCCAGGGCGGGTGCCCTGGGCCCCGCCAGGGCCCAGGCGCCCTGGGCGACTGGGCGCCCAGCGCCCAGGCGCTCTGGGCCGGGCGCCCCGCCCGGCCCAGGCGCCCGCCTGAGCGCCAGGCGCCAGGCGCCAGGTTGGCGCCTGGGCGCCCGTGCCCAGGCCTGGGCGCCTGTGCCCAGGGCTGGGCTAGGCACCCAGTCAGCCTGATTTTAGGCTGTGGGGCCCACTTGCTGGGCCCCACTAATTTGTGCAGAACCCTAGGTTTATGAGGCAGATTTGACGGCTGGTTTTTGCGAAAAACAAGTAGTAGGCTGAACTTTGGATATACAATTGAGTGGTCAAACGAACTCCAATTGACGAACGGTTTTTTCCTAGGCGTTCACCGTTAAACACCCTTCGAATTGATAAGTTGTATCAATCCTGAAGTTCAACGGTGAGGGAGTTAAAATTCATGGAAGTTTTCACTTTGTGAAAGGCAAACTAAATTGATTTTATTAACTCTAATTATTAGTCCCACATTGGATTTTGAGAGAAGGGGAGCAGTCAGCCGCCTATATAAATAGGGGTCTGCTCTCCTCCTCAAAAATTGTCCCAAGCTCTAGATTTGAGCGGCTCTCGTAAATGTTGGAGCACACTCGGATCTAGGCTTAAAATAATATTTCTCCTCTCCCTAATATTTCTGCCTTACTCTTGAGGGATCTAGCAAAGCCGCAAATGGAGTTCGGATTCAGATCCAAAATCTAGGCGAAGGTTTCACTCGCGTGAAACTTTCTTCCGCGCGTGGTTGGCTCGGCGACATGGGATTGATCGCCTCGGGATGAGGAGCGGTTCGAGGAGCGGTTCGGAGAGCGGTTCGAGGAGCGGCTCGGCGTGGGACGGGAAGCGGCTCGGAAGACGGTGCGGAACATCTCGCCTGCCCCAGGGTTGAGATTCCGGGTATGTATTTTATTAGCATTAGTTTAATTTAATCACAGTAGGTTAGATCCTTCTTGGGATGGTCAGATCCATCCCAAGTTGGCATAGATCTTGGCTAAAGGTCTTGTACCTTAGGGCTAAGTTAAATTGTTTAACTGCAAGTTAATTAGATTAACTTATTCTTCCGCTGCAAATTCTTTTCATGTCTATGTTCCGTCCGACTTAGGACGGGAATAGAGTTTTTGTGCCCTAAGGGTCTTAGAAAATCCTTCAGTGGTATCAGAGCCTGGTATGCGTAACGATCTAGCCTGAGATTTTATTAAACCTTGAAATGCTTTTTAAAATACTTTATAAATTTTTTTAAGTTATGAGATAATTTAAAAATATTTCTAGACGCCTTTTTAAAATATTTTAAAATTTATGCGATATTTTTTAAAGATGATTTTAAAAGGATTTTAGATGTTTAAATATTTTATATGATAAAATTTTAAACATGGAAATTTTAAAATGGTGTTTTAAATTTATGTGATAATTTTAAAATTGATTTTAAGGCTTTTTAAATTTATACGATAAGTTTAAAATGTTTTAGATGTTTGAAAATTGTATAAGATAAATTTTTGAACATGGAAATTTTTTAAAATGATGTTTTAAATTTATAAGATATTTTTAAAACTGATTTTAAAAGTCTAAAATTGTTTATGCGATAAACTTTAGTCTATTTAATTGTTAAATAGTTGTACACTTTCATTTTATGCGATAAAATTAGTGTAGCTTTATTTTAATGGCTAGTTCATCTTGTCCCTTATTTGATAACACACGACAACCCTTTAGGGTAGCCATTAAGAAATGAATAAAATTTATTAATTGAATTTTAATGACATGCTATGTTTTAATAAAACTTTTAACAACCCTTCAAGACCTAATTCCTGATTAGGGTAGTCCTTTTAATGAATCTTAATTCTAATTGTTATTATTAATTCTCATTAAAGGACTTCGCTTTTAGCGTTGGTTAATAAATTTATTAAAATCCTAATAACGATTAGGATAGCACGTGTACCTTATAGTTGATAAGGAATTAATAAAAGTTATTAAACAAATCCTAAAATTTTGAATTTAAGGATGCAACTAGTTGATAGGATTAATTAGTTGTTAATAAAAGCTGTTTAGTCTATGACACGCATATAAAAATGACAAGCTTCATTCAATGGACCATGATCCAGTCAATGTGCTTGGCTAAGTTTGCTAGATCACCTTTTAAAGGATAGTGATTCTGGCTTAGTCAATTCCATGGCTGTGTTCCGCTGGACCGCAATGTCGCGAATCATGATTGTATGACACCCTGGACTATATCTAAGTCAAAGACGTTAATGATCTTTTTCAAGATTAGCTGTAGCTCTCCTTGATTTAGGGGTTGGCAACTATAGGACCCGTGTTATAGTTATTGAGCTACACTCAAGCTGTAACTGTAACGGTCGGTTTCCGATCGTAAGTTCTTTGTGCACGTGCGCTTGACCGTGCACATATTTATTTTAGACTTTGTTTGTTTCCGAACCCTATCATGTGATATGTCGTTGTGACTCTCTCTGAGGGTACTACATTTGCCGTGTTGACTTGCAACGTCATTTCACGGGCCGTTCGCCCACGATTTGACCTTTTCCGAAGAGACGTCGCGTATCTCACTTTTGACTTGAGGCGTTTTTATTTTTAGTTTCATTTCTCGTCATTGGAATTGTAATCCGTCTCTTCTGACTTCTTGCTCTCGTCGCCCCGGTCGCCCCGGTATTTTTCTTATAATTTTTGGGCACCGTTTGACCTATGTGCACTTTCAGACCCCGTTAATTACAAGATTACCCCTAACAAACTTAACCCTATTAAACTCTAAATAAACCCTAAACCTAGTTAAGTGGCAGCCCCTCACGTGTAGCATCTCCCTAGTCACGTGGGCCCCACCCCTATAAGAAAACCCTAAGTTTTTTCTAAAAATTTTCACAGCCGCAACTCTCTCTCATTGCGCCGGCCCTACAACACAAACACCCTCACGCAAACGCCTCTTCTCATCGACCTAGCCGCCGCCGGAGGCCGCTGCCGCCGCCGACCATCACCCACGGCACTACCCCGACTCCCCTCTCTCGCCTGCGCCGCCTCTCGCCGCCGGTAGCCGCCGCAGCCGCCTGAAACCCCGCACAGCAGCAGCATCAGCTCGACACGGCCGCCGCCGCCGCCGCTGCCGCCGCCGCCGCCGCTGCCGCCGCCGCCGGAGCCCCCACGCCGTCGCCGTGAACCCCCCTCTGCCTCCTCTAGCCGTTGGCCGCGACCCCAGGCCGCGAAACTCTCTCTAACAGCGTGTTTGCTCGCTGTTTTGGGTGTTGGCGACGTTCCGACGCGTCGCTAAGATCTCGCCGCCTCTCCTCGCTGTTGGAGCCCTCCGACAGCCTCCTACACCTTCTGGGAGTATTCATCGACGTCACGAACTCTTCCTACGACTCCCGACGTCGTAGGCGTTGGGTACGACGAACCGTTCATCTCGGTTGTCGTTGCAGCTCTCCGGAAGCCATAGTACGCCTACCCGACGCACTGCTCGCTGTTCACGCGTTTCGCCCGCTGCTAGAACGTGTCTGGCTACGCTGCCCGTAGCCGAGACACCGCTAGAAGACGATCCGTAGCCGTGCCAATCAGATCGGTCGCCGTTCAGACTCTACGTCCGCGCTACCCCAGACTCCGGACAGGTTGGTTCCCCTACCTCGTAGCGAAACCCCCACAGTAGCAAAACTGAAAACCTAACTAAAACCGACAACTTAACTCAGTAAATTTATTTTCTGCTCTCTTAAATCGATGTGTAACCGTAGACCGACGTTTGGACTTTTGACTGTGCACATAGGATAGAATCGTCGGATAGGCTGATCGGACAACTTGACTTGAGACAGTTAGGGTAGCCACGCCTAACTTAGAAATGAACCTAAATAGGATTTGACGAAAATCGCGACTTGACACCGTCGTCGTGATCTCTTTTCAGACGGGCTACCGCGGACGCGACGACTGGACGAGACGCCCCGGACAGACGACGCACTCGCCATTCCAGGCAAGTGTACCCACTTGCGATTTGACTGTGCTTTAGTTCTAGTTTGTAGAACTGTTAGATTGTGTGTGATGAGAACCGGATGTGAAATGATAGTGTCCGGGACGACCCGTGACGGCTCAGACTTGACGACGAAGTCTGAGCCTGACAACAATGAACTGCTGACAACATAGGACTATCTTGTGTGTGCGTGCGTGTGGACACCCTAGAATAACTTTCCCTACACTTGTCATGTCGTGTCCTGTTACACAAAAAACCTTCGGGCGTTTCGGATGCTTCCCTCCGCGGAAGTGATCCCTGTTACCAAAAAGCCTACGGGCGTTTCGGATGCTTCCCTCCGCAGAAGTGATCCCTGTTACCAAAAAGTCTTCGGGCGTTTCGGATGCTTCCCTCCGCGGAAGTGATCCCTGTTACCAAAAAGCCTTCGGGCGTTTCGGATGCTTCCCTCCGCGGAAGTGATCCCTGTTACCAAAAAGCCTACGGGCGTTTCGGATGCTTCCCTCTGCGGAAGTGATCCCTGTTACCAAAAAGCATACGGGCGTTTCGGATGCTTCCCTTGCGGAAGTGATCCCTGTTATACAAAAAGCCTTCGGGCGTTTCGGATGTTTCCCTAGCGAAAATGATCCCTGTAAATCTTGTCCTAAGTTCCTGGGTTTGGGGTTGGGTTGAGCGTGTGCACGGCAAGAGGGTCTGATCCCCCTCGAACCGTAAGGCGTGAACCCTTTCGTGTCTTACTTGTCCTGTCTCGTCTTGTCTTGTCCTGTCCCGTCCCGTCCCGTCTTGTCTTGACACCTGTAGGTTAGTCCCATAGTCGGTAGCACACGCTACGTCTACTGCTTGCTACGTTTACTTTTCCTGCTACGCTACTTTTCGTTACTCAGTTATAACCCCAGCATGCTAAAACAACCAGTAAATCATTGTTAAAAGTTGATACACTTGTAGTAGAGTCTGACAGTTTGTGTAGACTTTTCCTGACGTACAGTTTCCTTCTTTTGGTGCTGTACGTCAGGTGTGGAGCCAGAGTACGAGTACGAGGCGGACCTGCCAGTTGACTTGGAGCCGGAGGGCGCTGATCCGGTGTACGATCCAGAGGACGACCAGAGTTAGAGATCTTCTGTTGCTATTCCAGAGTTATCCATTTCAGTTTAGGTTGGGTGCGTTGCACTCTTATTTTCTCGACTAGGTTGGTTGGTTGCACCATTAGTTTCCCTTTCAGCAGTTGTATCCGTTTTCGGCATTTTTAGACTCTCAGTACTTTGATGATAAATTTTTGGAATAAAGTGAAATGTTTCTTTTATGCACTTTTGTTATTTCGTACTAACTTGCAGAGACCTGTACTTTCGTTATGGAAAACTACATACGCTTATTGGGTCTGGGCTCTTAGCCCCGGCCTAAGCGGGCCTTCGTCACGCTTCGCCTCCGTGTTTTTGGGAAGCGGGGCGTGACAGGTTTTAGTGGTGGCCCATGCAGGTCCCCTCTTCTGCGAGTACGGAATAATTGAAGTATTAAATTTCATTTTATTATTATCATCCGGAAATTGTGCGAGTCTAATCTGTGTCTTTCTGTCAATAGGATGGCAGGACGACGTGTTACCCGATCGGGGAGCTCTGGAGATGGGATTCAGGAAGACCAGAGCGGAGACTTCCGTCAGGTTCTGGGCGTGATGAGAGAGATGCTGGAGGTGCAGCATCAGTTGGTTCAGCAGTCCCAGCGTGCCGTCCAGGCTGCTCCAGTTGCACCACCGCCACCTCCACCTGCCCCTCGAGCTGCTCCAGGAGTGAAGCAGTTCAACGAGCTCCAGCCGAGGAAATTTTCGGGGAAGGAGGGACCCCTAGCTGCTGACGAGTGGATCCAGAGCACGGAGGAGAAGTTAGTTGCTGCGAAGATTCCAGACGATACCTGAGTGGAGATAGCGAAGATGCAGCTGACGGAGAATGCGAGGAACTGGTGGCGCCTTGAGGAGAGGCGTCTGGAGAAGCCAGTGGATTGGAAGATTTTCAGGTCTATGTTCAGGACGAAGTATTTCACCAAGACTACTAGGAGGGAGCTGCTGAGCAGGTTTATAGATCTGAAGCAGGAGAACATGACCTTCGAGGAGTATGAGGCGGAGTTTGAGATGCTGAGTCGCTTTGCTCCGCATATGGTGAAGAAGGAGGAGAAGCGAGCTGATCGTTTCCGACAGGGACTGCGTCCGAAGATTCAGGCTTCTATGTCTTCGGCGAGTTTCACGACTATGAGGGAGGTGCTGGATGCTGCGAAGAATCATGAACTTATTTCAATCCTACCTGACCCTCCAGCTGATAAGGGGAAGCGTCCTATGGAGCAGTACCGGCCACCTGCTAGGCCGGCGATGAGGCCAGTTTAGACAGTACCATTCAAGAGGCCTGGAGCACACATTCAGAGTCAGAGCAAGGGACCGTGTCATTACTGCGGGATGCCAGGACACGTTCAGAAGCTTTGTCGGAAGAAGATGGGACTGTGCCTAGTTTGCGGAGATGCTTCGCATGCTGCGAAGGATTTTCCGAGAGCCCGTCATGCTGTAGTTGGAGCGCCAGCCCCGCTGTAGATGAGAGCGCCCACTCCAGTTCAGAGAGGACCTGCCGTTCGTGGACCACCCTTGGCGCCACAGAGGCAGATGTTTCAGAGAGCAGCGCAGCCCCAGAGGCCGGCTTACACCATGATGGCTTTGGAGACTGAGGAGCTGGATGGAGTCATTGCAGGTAACTCCTTGATTCTAGTCTTTCATTTCATAGTTTAGCTTTTAAATTGTTAGTCTTGCTTGCCTGACTTGTTTGTTAGAGTAGCTTGGTTTGACCGTAGCTCCTTTTAATATCTTAGGCACCATTCTAGTGTCTTCTCACCCGGCCTTGGCCTTGTTCGACTTCGGTGCATCCATGTGCATCTTATCCCGGAGATTCGTGACAAGACACTCCATTCCCACCCATACACTTCTTAAGTGTTGGGACATCACCACAGGGAACGGAGTGGTGACAGTGAACTTGGGATGTAGATCGATTCCTTTGGTGGTCAGTGGACACGAGCTCTTTGCAGATTTCATTGTCCACGACCTGCCACATTTTGATGCCGTTCTTGGCATCGATTAGTTGAGAGATTTCCACGCCTCGATCGATTGTTGCAGCAAGAGGGTGGTTTTCCGGATTCCAGGCCATCCAGAGTTTGAGTTCCGTAGCAGAGAGGAGTCGCTTGGACCCATCAAGTATCGGGCCACGCCGGTGGTGCCGATTGTTGCAGCTATGCCGATGGAGATGGAGATCGAACGACCAACAGTCGTCCGAGACTTCGACGACGTCTTCCCAGATGATATCTCAGGTTTGCCACCCGACCGAGCCTTAGAGTTTGGTATTGATCTTATACCGGGAGCGCAACCGATATCGAAGGCGCCATACCGTATGGCTCCCGCTGAGCTCGAGGAGCTGCGGAAGCAGTTGGATGAGTTGTTGCAGAAGGGTTTCATCCACCCCAGTGTGTCACCGTGGGGTGCACCTGTTTTGCTCGTGAAGAAGAAGGATGGGTCCCGCAGGATGTGCGTGGACTATCGAGGATTGAATGCTGTCACCGTGAAGAATAAGTACCCGCTGTCGCGCATCGACGATATCTTTGACCAGCTTG
>JAULAV010006585.1:0-175002 GCA_030789695.1 Scilla litardierei | reverse complement strand
TTTTTCTTGTGTGTATATCATGTGTGTGTCTATATGTGAGTATATCAATCTATCATCACTTCATTTTTGTTTTAGATTTTATTTCTTGGTAAATTAGTTTAAACATCAATGTGTTTTCTTCTTGTTTAGCTGACGCCCATAATTATCTTCGTTTAATTTGATGTGTGTGTGCATGTGTGTTCGTGTCAGTGTGTGTTTCCTGTGTGTATATCGTGTGTGTGTGTGTGTGTGGCAGTGTGTGTGTGTATGTTTTTGTCCGGTGTGTGCATCCTTAGTGTATCTTCGTTTAGTTTTGGTTTTCATGTAGATACTTATAAATTTATCCTTCGTTTCAGACTTTAATTAGATGTTTGGCTCTACTTCTATTTATGCTACCTTTTAGTGAATTGCCTTCAATTTGACAGGCAATCTTGGATGTGCAATTCTCTTATTCCATTTATGTGGTTTGAGTATATCAATCTATCATCTCTTCATTTTTGGTTTAGATTTTATTTCTTTGTAAATTAGTTTAAACATCAATGTGCTTTCTTCTTGTTTAGTCGACACCCATAATTATTTTCTTTTAATTTAATCTGTGTGTGTGTGGGGTGTGTGTGTTAGTGTGTGTCAGTGTGTGTGTGTGTGTGTGTGTGTGTGTGTGTGTGTGTGTGTATCATGTATCGATGTGTCGGTGTGTCTGTGTCATATGTGTGTATCATGTGTGTGTGTGTCATGTGTATGTCTGTTTGTGTGTGTATCAGTGTGTGTGTACGCGTGTGCACGTGCGTACGTGTGCATGTGTGTGTGTGTGTGTGTGTCATGAGTGTGTTGTGTGTGTCTTCAGTTATTTTTGGTTTTCTTGTAGAGACTTATAGAATTTTCCTTTGTTTCGGACTTTAACTAAATGTTTGGTTCTAATTCTCTTTATGCTACTTATTTTTGGTGAATTGCCTTCAATTTGACAGGAAATCATGGATGTGTAATTCTCTTTTTCCATTTATGTGGGTTGAGTATATCAACCTATCATCACTTCATTTTTGGTTTCTATTTTATATCTTTATAATTTAGTTTAAAAATCAATGTTCTTTCTTCTTGTTTAGCCGACGACGATAATTATCTTTGTTTAATTTGGGGGGGTGTGTCTGTGTCTGTGTCTGTGTGTGTCATATGTGTGTCTGTGTGTCTGTGTATACGTGCATGTGTGTGTCATGTGTGTGTTAGAGAGAGAGAGAGAGAGAGAGAGAGAGAGAGAGAGAGTGTGTGTGTGTGTGTGTGTGTAGGTGTGTGTGTCATGTCTGTGTATGTGTCCTGTGTGTGTAACCTACGTTTATCTTCGTTTAGTCTTGTTTTTCATGTAGAGACTTATAGATTTATCCTTTGTTTCGAACTTTAACTAGATGTTTTGTTCTTCTTCTCTTATGCTATTTTTTTTGTGAATTTCATTCAATTTGACAGGTAACCACGGATTTTCAATTCTCGTATTCCATTTATGTGAGTATATCAATTTGTTATCTCTTCATTTTTTGTTTAGATTTTATCTCTTGGTAAATTAGTTTAAACTTCAATGTGCTTTTCTTTGATCCCGTGTTAAAACCGACTATAATGTCATATATTTTTTGAAAATATTTGGCATTACTTCTGTGAATGTGTCTGTAGAGGCAATGATGCTGATATACCAATCTTTGTGTGTGTATTCTTAAATTACACACACACACACACACACACACACATATGTATGTATGTATATATATATATATATGTATATATATATGTATATATGTATGTATGTATATATGTATATATATGTGTGTGTGTGTGTGTGTGTGTATATATGAGAATAATGGCTATCATACGCCATATGATAGCCTCTCTCACATGCCCTCTCACATAAAGCACCCAAGTACAACCAAGTACAAGCCCATGTGAGCTTGTACTTGGGTGCTTTATGTGAGAGGGCGTATGAGAGAGGCTCTCATATGGCGTATGATAGCCATTATTATATATATATATATTGAAAGGTAAATTCTATATAATAATGTACACACTGTACAACTCGTTTGGTATAAGGATAAGCGCAATAGAGAGAGGAGCGGACACAAGCGTCGTCACTCTCCACTAAAGGCTAGGCCATATACACAACCAAGCAAAGATACAAACTACCAAACAAAACAGTAGTCATTTGATACAAACAGGTATCAAGCAATACATCAAAATGTTTAAAACTTAACACTCCAATTAAGCTCGACAATGCTTCAGGATAATATCACAACCGCCAGAATTAATTGTCAAAGGTGAGTCGCCAAGCAAATGATCCTCAGCCGTGATCTAGAATTTCCCAGTAGCCTCCATTCCGTCCAATATTTCCTCAACGTGGTTGCGCATCATCAGGCGGATATCAGCGGCCATTGAGTCAAATAGAGTTGTCTTAGGCCGGCTGCTGTGTTCAAAAGTCCTCCTGTTACGCTCACGCCACAAGTGCCACACCATAGCCGCGAGCAAAGCTTTAGACAGTAGGCTCAGTACCCCAGTATGCCCGAAAGTTGATTCAAAATATTCACCTGTAGATTGAAGGGAGAGCTCCTGTGGGCCGGAAGTACATAGCTTCAGCATTGATCTCTGGAAAACATAAGAAGAGTAATCACATTGGTAGTAGATGTGATCAATTGTTTCTAATTTACCTTCCTCACAGAGGCAACACTGTGTAGTGGTAGTCAGTCCCCATTTGGCAAGAGTATCACGAGTGAGTAGTTTTCCTTTGAAAGCCCGGAGGAGGGACAGGGACATCTTCGGGACATAATTTTTGTACCAAATAAGCTTAGAGAAGGGGAATGGCGCCCCTTTAATCCGGATATCATCCCAAGCCTCCTTGAATTTGAACTGCTGACTTGGCTTCCATTCCCAAGTATCCGATCCAATCCCCAATTTATATTGCAATAGCATGGGCATTATATGATGAATAGTCGGATCATCATTCCAACTATTTCCACTCCAATAATCACAAACCCGCATTCTACTTGCTCCATCTGGAATGGCATATAGGTTTTTTAGCGGCCCACACGGCAACCAGTTATCATGCCAAAATAGTGTGTTGCTACCATCCCTGACCTTCCTCATAATAAGTTTTCCAGAATGGTTTCTACATTTTAAAAGAAACTTCCAGGTACCCGAATGTAAGATAGATCCTTTGGTTTCGTAGAAATAATCCACTTCTTTATATTTTGCCCTCATATAATTAGCCCATAGTCCCTTAGAATTCAGTAATCTCCAGGTAAGCTTAATACCTGAAGTCATATTAAGATCCGATAAAAGTCTGAGACCGACACCACCCTCAGGCTTGGGTTTGCAATAGTCATGCCAAGCCCAAATTTTGGTAGATCCCCAAATGAAGTTCCTACATAATGAGGTAAGAACTCGAGTAACTGTAAAGGGTATTTTGTACACTTGCAACCAGAAGGCGATCATCCCATAGACCACAATTCTCACTAACTCAATTCTTCCAGCTATAGATAAAGAAGTAGTCGCCCAACCGCTCATCCTCTTTTTGCATTTATCAATTAATCTGCTATACATGATGGTTTTAGGATATGTGGATGACAGTGGAAGACCCAAGTAAGTGGTGATGGTAGAAGCCTGTTTCACTCCAATATAGTCAGCAAGAGACTGTGGGTTATTTACCCCTTTACTAAAAATAGCCACACTTTTGCCCCAGTTTGTTTCCAGGCCCGTTAAATATTTGAAGTCTTCCAACAGTATTCTAAGACCATTAAAGGATCTTAGATTAGCCCGACAGAACACTAGCAGATCATCAGCAAATAAAAGATGTGAAATAGATCCTGATCGTCTAATAGGTTGTATGGAACCACAAGTAATGGAATTAGCCAGTAGAAGGGAAAATGATTCCATCACAATTACAAATAAAAAAGGTGATAAAGGGTCACCTAGCCGCAATCCTCTGTTTCCTTTGAAGAACCCAACAGGAGAGCCATTAACCATAACAGAAAATGAAGGCGTAGTTATACATTCTTGTATCCATCTGATAAAGGTATACCCGAATCCCATACGGTGTAGAATGTAGTAAACAAACTCTCTGTTCACACTGTCAAATGCTTTTCTGAGGTCAAGCTTGATGCAGGCACGGGCTCCCATAGGGTTATTGAAATCTCTAATCTGCTCATGGGCCAATAAGGAGCAATCAGATAGAAGTTTACCTTGGAGGAAGGCAGCTTGGTTGGCGGATACAAGATCATGGATGATCAACTTCAGTCTGTTGCAGATGATCTTGCTAATAATCTTATATGTGACATTGTAGCAGGAAATCGGTCTGTAGTCCCCTAAAGTGGAAGCATTAGAACCTTTAGGGACCAGAGTCAAGAAAGTATGATTCATTTGACGGAGTAAGGATCCATATTTGAAAAAAGATTGGATTGCAGCAACAACATCATTTCCAATTAGTCCCCAATGGTGCTGGAAGAAAAAACCATTGAAACCATCTGGTCCGGGAGCTCTGTTAGAGCCAATTTGGAAAACAGCTTCTTTTATTTCATTATAAGATGCCAATCTCTCAAGCCATACAGTAGCTTCTAGGGTAATTTTCCTCATAGGGACAAGCTTTGGAAACACGTTCCAATGATGGGATTGATTGTATAGGCTTTCATAGTAGCTTGATGCCTCAAATTTTAGCTCATCAAAAGATTTGGATTGATCACCATTAACATCCACTAGGTGGCTTAAGTTGTTATGGCACTGACGACTTCTCATAGAGTCATAAAAGAACTTTGTATTCTTATCCCCTAGCTCCAACCAATCTTGTCTGCTCTTTTGACGGTACATCTCCTCTTCTGAAGCCAGGAGATTAGCAAGCTCCTTAGAGAGGGTACATTCCCTAGCCTGTAGATTGCGATCAGAATGGATGGAAGGGTTAGCCGTTACCTCAGCAAGTGACTCACGGCAAAGCCTGATATTATTACTATCATGAACCCTCCTGGACCAGTGACGAAGCTCATACTTTACCCTTTTCAATTTTTGAGACAGGATGAACATACCAGTGCCATAGGCCGGTTCACTCCAAACAGCTTCAACAATGTCGTAGTAACCTGGCAATTTGACCCAATGGTTGAAGAATTTGAAAGGCTTCGGGTCAGAGTGTACCTGAGTATGGAGATGAACAATCATTGGTGAATGATCGCTGGTTCCAGGATGTAGATACTTGAAGTAGGAGTGGGGGAGCTTGTCAATCCAAATGTCATTACTCAGAATACGATCCAGTTGGGCTGAAATACGGTCATTTCCTATATGCCTGTTACACCAGCTGAAACGATATCCACTGCTCTTGAGTTCCTGTAAATGACAATCTCGAACACAGTTACTGAAGTCATTTCCCATGCTAGCATCCAGCCTGTGTCCCCCTAGCTTCTCTTTCGCGCGCAGGACGCAGTTGAAGTCCCCACCTACCAACCATGCAGTATTAGTGGCAATATTGGTGCCAGCAAAGTCATTTAGTTGCTTCCATAAATCAAGCCGGTCTATCCTGGAATTTGACCCATAGACCCCCGTCAAAACAAACTCAAATCCCCCGACATTAATACATCGTATAGTGATCTGTTGTGGGGAAGTTATAATAGGAGAAGGCTGCCATATAGACGGGTCAAAGCCCATAAGAATTCTGCCACCCTTATGCAAATCAAAATTGGAAACTGAAATCCAATTCTTTGGCAAGACAGATTTATTTAAGGGGATCGAGGATTGAAGCTTGGTTTCAAGCAGCACAACAATAGATGGCTTGGACTTCTTCATTCTCTCTCTCAAGTCCCTACGCCGCAAAGGATTATTCAGCCCTCTTGTATTCCAGAAGAGTATACTCATTGGGATAGTGATTGGTTGAGAGCCCCAACTTCCTTCAGCCTGGAGCTTTCGCGAGTTGCTGTTTTAGCCTTAGGCTCCTGAGATTGGGCATGTTTTAGGTTTCCTGTTGGTTCCAGTCATCGATAATCTGTTGGTTCCAGTCATATATAATTTCAGTATCACTTCATTTTACATCTTATTTTTGAGAAAAATGTTGAGGCAAGATAAGATGGTCTGCAATTGTGTAGATAACCATCTTGTAGCCATTCTTTTTCAACTGATACAATATGCAGATCTGAGCCTCTTTCTTTTGGTGGATTTTCTTTCGTATTTTGTAGTTTCTAAAAAATTTATTTTTAAAAAATATTATACTTATGTGTGTGTGTGTGTCTGTAGCGATGATGATGATAATCTTCCAATAAAGTTTGCATCTTATTTTTGAGAAAAATAGCAAGGCGAGATAGGATGGCCTGTAATCGTGCAGACAATCATCTTGCTGCCATTCTAATCCAACTTAATTATTACCATGGGCAGATCTGAGCTTCCTTTTTTATAAAATTTTTTTATTCTAAATCATATTTTTAGTTAGTGGCTTTTCTTTTATATTTTGCAATTTGTAAAAAAAATTATTTTTTTAATATTTAGTATTACGTACGTCAACCCCTTCGTCAGTAATTAATTTTTTCTTTTTTATTTGTATATTACTAACCGGACCGTTAGTAAATAATTTATTTTAAAAATATATATGGGCATCACTGACGGCCGTCCATCTGCGATAATACAATATCACTGACGGAAACCTTCAGTGAGAAGCAACACAGGTGTTGACGGTTCTGTCAAGATCCTTTGTTATATCGCTGATGGTATCCGTCATCGATAAAGATTTATTTTTAAAAAATAGTATTATCATGGACGGAAACCATCAGTGATATGTAAAATCACTGATGGAAACCATCAACTATACAGAAAATATCGATGATAGCCCGTCAGTGTTCTTTGTTATATCGATGACGAATTTTGTCAGTGATAATTGGATATCACTGACGGCAGATGTCTCCCGTCAGTGAATTTTCACTGGGTTTCCGTCAGCAATGGTATTACTTAAAACCGCCCACTGACGAACATGCTGACAGGATTTTTCCGTTAGCAAAAACCTTCGCAGACAGCAAAACACTTTCAGTAAAGGTCATTTTTCATGTAGTGACCACTACTTGTAGATCTTAAACTCCGGATCTGACCCATTTCTGAAGACTGCTTAAAGGACCATTTTGGCGATGTTATGATTACAGACATAGAGGGCTATGTGAGCTTGGCTGAGACGATCTAGGAACGCCATGTTGGACTCTTATGGCCCCTGCATAATGGAAGCTATGGACTCGGAATGCTGCTTTGCGACCTTATATGCCGTAAAGTGGGAGAGAAACTTCATTCTGAGTCGACGAAAAGTTGACTGACCCCTTAGGGAGGTTCATTAACCATTGACAGGTGACCCCAATTAGACAAATCAGAAAGGCTTAGCAGATTAAGTTTAAAGAGTGGCCTTTTGACTCCATATGCTCTATGTAAGTCTCCAGGTGCTCTACAGGGTCACCTACGCATACCTCGAGGCATTATTGGCGGAATGTGGGGGTATACTTTTGTAGATAGGGTGTGCCAAGGATATCAACAGTGAATGGAGAGGCAGAGAAGAAGGTTGATTGTTTGAGGGGATCGAGTTCGCCTCACTGAAGTCGGTCGATCTATCGTTGCAGGTCGGTAATCTGATCCTCTGCCATGAGAGGTCGAGCAGCTTGCCTGGCATTGATCTTCTATCTAAGATCAGCATTATCACCCTTCTTTCCCTACAGGTTTGTCGCTTGTTTTGGGTGTAGAGCTTTTGTGCGTCAGCTGGCGGAAGCATTCCATTGCCCCTGTGATGCTCATGGTCACCGCTTTCCGACCTCTTATTACTGCTAGAGCTCTGTGTCTTCCCAACATCTTAAACTTCTACTTGCTCATTCTCCTTTTTGGAGGATGGTGCCTCATGGTTGACACTCTCTATTGAGGTGCTGGACCTCCCGCCTTGAGCTAAATCTATGTACATATCATGCAAAACTTCGGTTCTCTTAATTTAACGAGCCTGGACTTCCTGAATCTCGTAAAGCTTCACCACAAGAGCTTGGAAGTTGGCCACTATAGGAGGTACATGAGCTTGTGGATGCAGTCGGCCAATAAAGTGGATGTCCTTAATGATATTGATTTCAGGCGCACTGCTAGGCTCACCCCCTGTTCCTCCTGCCCTTCACCATTGGAAAGGACACTGCTCGAAAGTTGCTGGAGTGGATCATGTGTCAAGAGCCTTTGTTCCTCTAGCACCAGCTGTTGATGCGTGAAATTAGCAACAGGGAACCCAGACAGGGTTTCTCCAGACCAACCTCCTTCTATAGTGCCTAAAAGAGAAAGTAGAGCGCTAGAGGATCAGAGGGTGGGCCTCCTATTCGACTCTGATGCATAAATCGGTTCTAGCATGAGGAAAGAGGTGTGTATATATACGTGGGTAAATTTCAGCATACCTCAGATTAAGTTGGTCTACTATTTTTGTAGAGGTGGCGTCAGTTATGCCATGTCGGAGGGATTTATGATGATCCCAGATATTACACGTGTCATTGACTCTCCAGATCAGGCATGCGATTGCACAGACAAATGAATGACAGTAGACCTTCTCTCGTAACAGCTCAAAAAGAAGTCGAGCGACTGCTGGAAAGCATGCCGCCTGAGTTTACGGGATGGTTATGAAGGCCGATCTTGTTAGATGGGCATTCCTTTGGGGGTATGCTGTTAAAGGGACGACCTCAGGTGTGTATTGCTAATGACGTCCTTGTTGAGCGTGGCTATTGAAGGAGCCTGTTGGATACAACGATCGATGACTTCGTGTTTGATGATAGCAAACATGTGTGAACGTTTTGATGTGTGTGCTAAGTGTTTTTAGGAGTGGCAAGCTTGTAAATCCTCAAAGAGAAACTTGGTCAAGTGATGGATAAAATTGCAATTCATGTGCAAAGGGGATTTGGTCAAAGGTGGAGAGATCAGGAGGGAATCTCATTCAAATCCAAAGGTGAATAATTCAAATCTATTTGTGAGTGACTCAAATCAATTAGTGCTTAAACCAAATCCCAATACAATCCTATTACAAATCTCATATCCCTAATTCTATGGGATTCACCCTTTTGCCAAATTCATCACCAAGCCTCCCGACTTAAACAACCATCCAAAGAGAAGAAAAATAAGTCGGCCAAAAATTTCAAGCAACAAACCCAAACCGCAAGCATACATCTTCTTCTCCAAGCCGTAAGCTTTCAAGCTCCATCTCATCCTTAGCCGCAAGCTAAAAAGACCAAAATCTTATCTACCACACATCCTCAAGGCCAAAGCTTCATGCCAACATCATCCACCTACCTTGGAGAGTCGTATGTGTGCTATCGATAAGAAGGAGATCAATAGGGTTGAGGCTTCCATCGACATCAAGTTCACGCATCAACTCTGCTTGCCAACTAAGTGATGTGTCTATATTTTCAATAATTTTCGCCGTCCAAAGTTCACTTATATATATATATATATATATATATATATATTATCGCGCTTTTAACGATATATTCGATTTTCATATAGCATTGTGGATTTTCAATAACTTTGGAGCGATTGGAGAAATTATGGGACATGGACACATCTGAGCCGTCCATAGCATCATTGGCGAGATTCGATAGGTGTTCGATGAGGTGAAGAAGGAGATTTGAGGAGAGGATGAGAAGAGAACGAGAGAAGAAGCCTAAAGAGCAACATAGTCTGTTTTTCCCAGGCAGCTCGGTCGAGCTTCTCAGCACTCGACCGAGCTGACACTTAGAAGACTACTGAATCAGATATGCACCACTCGACCGAGTGGAGAAGCTACTCGGTCGGATGAACTCGGCCAGCTACGAATATTTCCAACACTTAGCCAAGATTTGAGAGCCCAATGCCACTCGATCGAGTTGACCAGCTGCTCATCCGAGTAGGATCCAAACAGTACGATGATTTTGAAGACTTTTCAAGCCTACTGTAGCTCGACCGATCAGAGCGCTACTCGACCGAGTGGAGCATTACTCGACCGAGCAACGTATATCAGCCTTATTCTGAAGAAGCACCAAGCGGATCCGTGTATCAGTACTCGACCGAGCTATGCCGCGACTTGATCGAGTAGGGTGCCGCGACCCATCAAATTTGAGGCCTAAGAAGAAAATTTTTCAGATTTTTACGGGGTCCACCCCATTGTATATAAGCACAATTTTTACCCTTGATAAGGGGAGAAGCTTATTTTCCTTAGTTTTAGTTTTAGTTTTAGTTTTATTAGAGAGTTTTGATAGCCGTCGTTTTTGTTGAAGACAAAGTATGGTTTTTTATTAATTGCGTTTGCTTGGAATCTTGTGATCTTAATTCTCTACGCTTGATTATCAATCTTCGACATTTTGGTAACGATCTCTCATATTTCTATGCTTGTTTTGATGTTTTCTATTGCGATCATGAATTCTATTGCTATTATCGAATCTTCCAGTGAACTTCCAATGAAATGTGAGTAGTCTTACAAGGGCTAATGATTAGCCCTAGGATCTTAGGATTTAGATGTAAAGTTAGGATTTCTATGTTGTTTTGGTATAAAAGGGATGTGTTTAGTTTTATCCAGCCAAGTTTGTAGGAGATTCCAAATAGGATTTGTGACCCGACAGTGGAGCACATCTTGGACAGATATCATATGGGCTTAATTAGGCACGTCAGTGAATTCAATTGGAGTTCGTGACCACGACAGTGGCATGCACTTCGATGGTTTTCAGGTGTCCTATATTACTGACTGATGACTACGACACTAGCGTCAATGAGAGCCACCAAATCACAGATCAAAGCCCTATCCACAACAGTAGTGTGAGTAAATATTGAGAATAGTTGTCGATCATAATGCACGGATCGCATGCAAGGCTATCCACGATGGTGGGGCTAAACACGGGATACGTTACACGAGTGGCACAACGACAGTTGGTCATGAGTTTTACATCTTAGATGCGACAATCTCTCCCTAATAAATCCAATTCAACATAGGAATTCTAACTTAGCATTGACATCCGAAGATCCTACTGGTGACTCCTATTGCCTTAGTCTTTTATATTACCGATAATCCTATTTGAGAAGATAAACGTGACAACCTTTCTGAGTATACCAACTGACACTTTTCTGAGATTTAGAACAAAACCCAAGACCATATAAGCATCTGCCTCCCTGTGGCTTCGACATTTTACAATATTACAAAGCTTTGACACCGTGCACTTGCAGTAGTTTTCGGGTTAAAATCCGGATGGAACAAGCTTTTGGCGCCGTTGTCGGGAGGCAACGGTTTATACTTGGGTTATTTTCTTTATCGAAGAAATTGTTAGTTACTCTTATCATCTTCTCATCTTTCCATATTTTTATTCTTTTTTTCCTTTGCTACAGACATTTTCTCTAAGTTGTTTCTTGTGCATGAACACTCGCCTTGGGGGATCGGACGATCTAATATTTGACCCCGAGTTTGAAAGAACAACAAGGCGGCTCAGAGCAGAAAAGAGGAGACGTATTTTCAGGAATCAATGGCAGAAGGTTCTAATACTCCTCTGTGTAACGGCGTCATCCGGGATCACATGAAGCCTAATTTATACAGTATATCTTCTATCTTGAGACCGCAACTGGCGGCTGGAAATTTTGAATTAAAGACTGAGTTGATAAATCTGATGCAGCTGGATCCTTTCCACGGGCATACGCTTGAGAATCCCAACCATCATATAGTCCTCTTCTTGGAAAAGTGCGACACTTTCCAAGTCAATGATGTGAGTGGCGACACAATAAAGCTACGTCTATTTCCATTTACTCTGAGGGACAAAGCGGCTTATTGGTTGAGGACACACCCCACAAATACTTTTAAAACTTGGAAACAGTTGGCCTTAGCCTTCATCAACAAGTTCTATCCACCATCCAAAACGGTGAGGATAAGGGGGGGCGATCACGAACTTTAAGCAGCTTCTACAAGAGTCACTCTATGAACCATGGGAATGCTTTAATGACTTGCAACATCCGTGCCCACACCATGATGTTCCGGATTGGGATCTCATTCAAAGCTTTTATAATGGTCTCAAGCCCGACAACGAAATGATTATTGACGCCTCTGCACAAGGCGCATTATTGTCTAAGCTACCAGAGGAGGCCACATCACTGCTAGAACAAATGGCCTCCAACGACCAACAATGGAGCGACGATCGCTCAACATTTAGAGGCATAGGTCCTGAGGTAAAGGTAGCCACACAGCTTGAGGGGCAACTTGAGACTCTTTGCAAGCAGGTTGCACAAATTGAGCAGAGGTTGGATGCTATTCATACTACTTTCAAAGCTCCAGTACTTATGAAGATTACACCAAGTAATGGTATGCTCCAATAGAAGGGTCCTGTGAAGGAACGGGTATACAGACAGCCCAAATCCAATGTGGAAAGCACATCCTGGGTTGAGCATTGAAACCACCATCCCAACCGAGACCACCACAACCTCCACAACAACAAGGCCAACCTCCACAGCAGCAGCAGTATGGATTTAGGCCATCTGGGCCTTATAGGCCACCAGGGTATTATAATTGTTAGCCTTACCAGCAACCACATCAGCAGTACCAACCGAAGGTGCAAAAATCTAAAGTTGAAGCGACTTTTGTGACCTTTATTAGCTCGCAAACAAAGACCAATTCAAAATTTTCAGCCCATCAAAAGCAACTGCAAGCCTCCGTTGGTGGCTTGGCAGCCCAAATGACTCAACTTATGAAGGTTCAAGGGAGATTTCCATCTCAACCGGAGCCAAATTCAAGGGGCCAAGTCAACACAGTGGTAGTAGTTATGACGAGAGGAGGAAAGAGTGCCGACACTATGATGGTGTCGGTCTCTAAGACAGTGGATCAACAAGCATCGATGCATATTCAAGAGGAACATACCACTATCTCTGAGCCTATAGTTGCAAAGGACGAGGAGAGAATTATTGATGAACCATCCGCCATTGCAGAGAAGGAGGCTTCACATACCATGTCGCCTATTCCCACCACTACGGCACCGACAAATGTTCCTACTTCTGAAAATTCTATGTCGAAGGATGCGAAAAATGACAAGGGAAGCCGTCCTCCACCTCCTTACCCGTAGAGATTAGCCATGGCAAAGCTTGAGAAGAAATAAGCCAAATTTATAAAGCTTCTAAAGGGTGTTCACTTGAAAATCCCTTTCATGGACGCACTTACAGAGATAATAGCGAGGAAGCAAAAACAAGAAGCGGTAAAGTTGGCAGATAGTTGTACTTAGGTTCTAAAGAACACCTTACCAAAGAAATTTCCCGATCCCGAAAGCTTCACGATGTCGTGCTCCATTAGCAGCATCCCCATTGATAGGGCACTTATCGACTTGGGGCCGAGCATTAGCTTGATGCTGCTCTCCATCTTCAAAAGGTTGAATACGGGAACAGAGCTAGAACCCACCAGTATGAACACACAATTAGCAGATCAATCGATCACCTACCTGGTCGGCATCGCACGAGACGTCATCCTATAAGTGTCGGAAGGGATTAGTGTACCGATGGACTTTTTTATTATGGACATGCCAGAGAAGGGGAGTTCTCAAATCATCTTGGGACGTCCATTCATGGCCACAGCTGGAGTCTTGATCGACGTCTGTCATGGGACGTTGTCTATGAACATTGGAAACATTAAGATCGAGTTCCACCTCCAAAAGCCAATGAAGGAGCGCTTCCCATGTGAAGATGCTAGCTACCTTAAGCTCCTAGAGGACGAATCTACCGAAGAATATGCCAAGGAAGAAATTGATAGAGATCCCATGAGGAAGGGCTTAGACGAAGACGATGACATCTTACATGACAAGGCATTGGCCGCCTACTTGAAGGTCTTGGACGATGAGCCACCCGACACATCACTTCATTATCAACCACCGGAGGCCGTGATCTTTGAAGTTGCTGAAGACCGATGAGGCGAGGTGAGCCAAATCCCACCAATGGCCTCATATGGAAGCATGATGAACGCATCTCATATATGCCTAACAACAAGAAACTCCATTGAAAATCATATGGAGTCGAGATTACAACTTTAAACAAGTGCTTATTGGGAGGCAACCCGAATTTTTCTTTATTTTTAGTTTTATACCTTTAGTTCGTTCTTCATTTAACCCAAAAAAAAATAAAAATGTTTTAATTCATTAGAAAAATGTAAATTATAAAAATTATAAAAATTTCTGTGTGTTCTACCTTTTACAGACGAACAATGGAGAGAGTGCAAAACGATGAAAATTTGGAGAAGAAACCAAGAGGAGATAACGAGGAGAGCCATACTTAGCTTGGAGAGCAATAGAAGGCCACTCGATCGAGCAGCTACCCTACTCGGTCAAGCTACAGTCAGATGAGGAGGAGGCTAGAAAAGGGCACTCTGTATTCAATTCGACTCGACCGAGTAGCCACCCTCTCGGTCGAGCTACAAATGCATCCAGAAATGAGCTGAAAATGTCGCTCTGGAATTAATTCAACTCAATCGAGTAGCCACACTACTCGATTGAGCTCAATATAGCAACGTTTCAGCTCGACTGAGCTGAGTAAGCAGCTCGGTCGAGTAGCTGGGCACAGCTTAGGGGATTAAAATCATAAAATTTTATATACAGCTCAATCGAGCAGCTTGCGCTGCTCGACCGAGCGCCGACTAAGTGGGAGGGGCCCACATTTCTTAAGCCAAACAGCTCAACCCCCCTTTATAACACCCGACCCCCCCAATCCCCCCAAATCACAATTAACATCGCCCGAGCACCTTCGAAACAAACCCTAACCCAGCTCGTTTCGCCCCCCTTCGTCGTACATCCGACGCGTGCCACCCGAGCTCCGCCATGCAAACCGCGCTCGGTCTGACCCAAATCCATCCCTCTCCACCACCTCTTCTCCACTCTCTCTCTCCCCACTTCTCCCTCTCTTCCATATTCCTCAATTCAACCCTAAAACCCAATTTTTCCTAATTTTGAACCCTAAACCCAAATTAATTTCTTACTCTGCTACTAATACTATCTTAATTATCTATTACAGGGACATTTGGAGCGTCCTAAGGAGATGCTTGGGTTTGGGACTAGTTTGTGGGACGTACCCTTGGAGGCTTCGCGCTCGCATACTCGTTTGTGCTCTCTTTGCTACACGATATTGGGTACACTCGTTCTTTGCTTTACTTTATTTTATCCACATATCATGTTGCACTCGTTCGCACTTCACACGCACGATGCCTCCTAGACTTACAGCTAGGAAGCCCCCAACCAAGAAGAGGATGGCCGCTGATCCCGGTCCATCCACTTCTCGTCGTATCTACCACCGACGTCCATCACCCTCACCCACTGAGCACAAGTACTTCACCACACCGTCACCCTCACGCTCTCCATCCCCCACTCCCCTAGCACTGTGGGCCACACACACCACCGCTGCTCCCATTCCCATATCTGATCCTCCACCACCATCCCATCCACCCACCGATACCCTGAGGACATATGTCATTGCCTTCAGGGATGCCGCACATCACACGCGATTCAAGATCGTATCCCGCCACCCCATCGTTCCCACCCGCTTCACATCCATCACCACACTCACAAGACTGGGCATCCTACATAGTGTCCATAGGCTATACCAAACCATAGGTTGGGACCACTTCCTGACCATGCACGCACACACTTTCACTCGCCTCACCTACGAGGCGATGAGTTCTATTGTCATGGAGGGGGACGACATTTGCTTCAGGCTTCTAGATCGTGACGTTGTCGTCAAATACACCATGATCTGTGCCTACTTCCATTTCCCACTTTTCCCAGATCCAGACTGAGCCCACGCACCTGACGTTGAGCTAGCCTCATTTGATGCCTAGAGTTTCTGGCGACGTATCTCCGGCCTTCGCAGCTTCAGCCCTAGTAGGGGGAAGTCCTCATCCATCATCCACACATAACTTAGATACACCCAGTACCACATTGCCACCACCATATAGGCCTGAGGTCAGGACCCTCTCATTCCCAGAGCTTGTACACCTCAGTGGGATGACCCGATCGATCAGACGAGCAACAAACGGCACACTCCGTCCATTCCTACTATCTGACACAGCGCAGTGGCTGTGCCACTGCCTGCTTCTCACTGCCTCCACTGCCATGAAGATCTGTTGCGGTGGATTATTTACCATTTTTTCTACCATGCTCGGCCTTGATCTCCCTCCATTCTAGTGGTTCCCACCGGGCCTACCAAACTGACCACAGATGTGCTTGCTCGCATGTACATCATCAGACCACATGGTGAGCGCCACTGGATCTACTTCTAGGCACCTGTCGAGAGCACCACATGTACCTCCCTTGCCCTGATCTTACACAGATTGAGCCAGTCATGCTGGACTGGCTCCTTCTTGGCTTTCACCCCATCCCACCCATCCACCTTCTTGAGCCCCCAGGAGATCAGCATGCCACCGAGGAAAGTGATAGTGACTGGGAGCTTAGCTCCCTTGAGGAGGAGCCTGTGAGCGATGCCATTCCTTCCACCTCCACCCTACAAGTTAGCACCTCTGTCCACACATCTGCCAGTGCCACTCCCACTCCCACCACCACCACACCACTAGTGGGTCTGTCCACGCTTCTACCCCTGAGGTATCTGCACCATCATCTCTGCCTGCTTCAGAGGGCATTTTCGTTTCAGTCGCTCCTACACCTACTGATTCTATAGTTTTGGAGCATGTCCCTACCACTTCTGTCCCCACCAGCACACTGCCTGCTCCTGTGGACCACATTCCTATCACTCCTATCATTTCGGAGTCCACATCTTCACTACATGGCACCACCAATGTCTCCACATTTGTTGTCTTCATGGAGAGTGTCTTGGTCTCTGTCACCACTTCTGTCGCCGCGACAACTCTCCCCACTGATTCTACTGTCCAGACCTCTGCACCCGATCTCGGATCCATTCCTTTCACATCTTCTACCGAGATCCCCACTATACCATCATCTCCTGATTTCTCATTCATACTTTGTGTAGCATGTGCCCAAGCCTATGGAGAGAGAGTTGCCTCTAGTAGTGCACGCCCACCACTTGACTCCCGCCTCACTTACGCACGATTGACAACGGTGGAGGACGAGGTTGCCGGGTTGAGGTGTGACTTTGCCACCCTCTCCTGCTCGGTCGCCACCCACCACTAGGCAGTGCAGTGGGACACTAGGAAGATTCTAGATATCCTTAAGACACATCATGCACCACATGTCATTCTTGTACTTGTGCCTCCTGTTCGACCTACACCGTTCACTGTTCCGATTGTTCAGGCTTCTGCAGAGCCTAACCCACTTCTTGTTGAGCCGGTTGCACCACCTGTTGACCTACCAGTTGTTACATCATCTGGTCCTAAGCAGCGGGATGCCCCTGCTTGATTTATATATTTGCTCATGTTCTCCCCTCCCAGCATTTAGTGCCCATCTGTCCATTCATGGCCTTGCACCCGTTTAGCTTGAGGGAGAACCCATCATCACACATTTTCATATACCCATCATTGCATCATCTGCTTGCTTGTATATATTCTAGGCATTAGGACATGCATTTGCATCTGTTGTTTTTTTCTTTCATTGTATAGGTTCTTATTTCTTTTCCTATTTATTAGCCACCCACCCCACCCTAGCATCATTTCCTGCCTTGCACGCGCGTTCCCAGTAGTGAGGACACTGCTATGTTTAGCTTGGGGGATGAGCGTTATCGCTTTTTATTTTCATTTTTTATCTGTATTCTTTCACTTTACCCTTTTTAATCTTATTTTCCACCCATTTTCCCGCCATTTTACTTTTTTCTTTTTAGCATCATGTTTTCAATCTTTAGTATGCCTGCATGCCTGTTTTATTTTGTTATTCCACTTTTTCTTTTCTCTTTTTTTATGCTATATACATTCTTTATGATGATTTCTCTTATTGTTTTAGCATCCATCACGATGCTTACTATTCCTTGCCATGCTATTTAGAGTATTTCATAGTCTTTCTATTCATATATGCTTGCAAATTATATTTCTTTTGACGACTCCTCTAAGTAAATGCATGATACTTGTTGAAACTGAATGTAAGTAGTAGTGTCTAGTATGCTTCTATTAGAAATGAACCAAGATTCATGCATCATTGGCATATTTGAAGCATTACTTTCATATATTATTCACCTTTTTGTTGCATGCATGATTTGATTGTAAACTTTACTGCTTGGCTTTACTATTTGTTGAGATGATTAAGAATATCCATGCTTACATATGAGTTTAGTTGATATATTATCTTATTGAACCATTTGTGCACATCTTAGAGTGAACAGAGTGTTATTTTATTTCCTTATCCACATATATCTTTTATTCTCTACTTATCACTTGAGTTCACTACTTACAACTACTTATACTGCATCCATTTCCAAAAAATCCCATACAAAATAAAAAGCTAGCTCCAAAAATTACAAAAAGCCAAAAAGGAGCCAAAAACAAAAAACTACATTTTCTATAACTCCTACAAAAATTCAAAAACCAAAAACAAAAACAAAAGAAAAACCAGAGAGAAAAAATATCTCTATTTCGTTGCTTGGAGCTACATATATACTAGAGAAAACCAAGGCAAGAATCACATCTTCCATATTATTTTCATTGGATGCGACACCTCAAGCTAAGCTTGGGGGGTTGAACTCTTTTGATCAAAATGAGTGAGCATGACATTAGAGTGGAGAGGTGCACAATTGGGAAAGTTTGATAATGCTGATACTTAGTGAAATAATTTAGCTATAGAGATTTCTTATGATTTGACATGAATATGTGAATGCCATGACTCTTTTTCTATTCCCTATTGCATGCTTGGTGTGTATTTTCAATGCTTCAGTTACAACTTTTGATTGAAAAGTGCATCGCCAATATTTTGCATATTAAACATTATGAAATGCATGAAGTAGATATAAGTCGATTGTATGAACCTTGGAGAGTCCCTTTTGTTGATCTTAAAAGTTTGCAAGATTCATATTTATGAAAGATATGAAGTCTCATATTAGTATGTGACCCATTTTACGAGTTATCGTGATGTGTGGCTTATAGCTTGATATCTAAGCGAATAATCTAGCGACCCTCTCCTCTTTGCATTCTTTTTCTATTTCCTATTTTCACCTCCCGGTGAGCTTCGTATTCGTCTTCCTCGAGGACGAGTAAGAGGTGAGCTTGGGGGATTTTGATGTGTCCATATTTTCTATGTTTTTATCGCATCATTTCATATCATTTTTGCCGTCCAAATTTCACTTATATATATAATATCGTACTTTTCACGATATATTCGATTTTCATATAGAATTATGGATTTTCAGAAACTTTGGAGCGATTTGGAGCAATTATGGGACATGAACACATCCGAGCCGACCAGAGCATCATTGGCAAGGTTCGATAGGTGTTTGGCAAGGTGAAGAAGGACATTGGAGGAGAGGAGGAGAAGAGAACGAGAGAAGAATCCCAAAGAGCAACATAGTCTGTTTTCCCCAGGCAGCTCGACCGAGCTGCTCAGCACTTGAGCAGCTCCACCGAGATGACACTTAGAAGGCTACAGAATCAGATACGCACCACTCGACCGAGTGGAGAAGCTACTCGATCGGATCAACTCGGCCAACTACGAATATTTCCAACACTTAGCCATGATTTGAGAGCCCAATGCCACTCGATCGAGTTGATCAGCTGCTCGACCGAGTAGAATCCAAACATTACGATGATTTTGAAAACTTTTCAAGCCTACTGTAGCTTGACCGAGCAGAGCGCTACTCGACCGAGCAGAGCGCTACTCGACCGAGCAGAGCGCTACTCGACCGAGCAGTACATATCAGCCCTAATCTGAAGAAGCACCAAGTGGAGCAGTGAATCAGTACTCGACTGAGCGGCGCAGCTACTCGACCGAGTAGGGCGACGCGGCCCATCAAATTTGAGGCCCAAGAAGCCAATTTTCCAGATTTTTGTGGGGTCCGCCCCTTGTATATAAGCACAATATTTACCTTAGATAAGGGGAGAAGTTTATTTTCCTTAGTTTTAGGTTTAGTTTGAGTTTTCTTAGAGAGTCTTTAGAGCCGTCGTTATTGCTGTAGACAAAGTTTGGATTTTTATTATTTGCTTTTGCTTGGAATCTTGTGATCTTACTTCTCTGCGCTTGATTATCTCTCCCTAATAAAGCCAATTCAACATAGGAATTCCAACTTAACATTGACATCCGACAATCCTAGTGGTGACTCCTATTACCCTAGTCTTTTATATTGCCGATAATCCTATTTGAGAAGATAAATGTGACAACCTTTCTGAGTACACCAACTGACACTTTTCTGAGATTCAAAACAAAACCCAAGACCATATAAGCATCTGCCTCCTTGTGGTTTCAACATTTACCCTATTACAAAGCTTTGACACCGTGCACTTGCAGTAGTTTTCGGGTTAAAATTCAGACGGAACACCAAGCTTACTGCCGCACCAAGCACATGCAGACCGAGCCAACTGCCGTGCCACAAGCTATGTTGACCGAGAGATCAAACGTTCCATCTTTCACTGCAATATTGCTGACCGATTACTTGAACATGTCAAGTTTGCTGCCGACCGTCCAACTCAACATGCCATCTTGCTTGCTGATCGACCATCAGCCCGTGCCATCAAGTCTGCCGACCCATTGCTTACTGTTGCAACCAAGCGCCTCATCGACCAAGCAGCTCCGCACCAACCAAGCTGCTGACCGGGGGAATCCCAGTGCCACGACTGTTGCTGATCGAGCTGCAGTCCTGTTCCAAGCTCTTGCTGACCAATCCTTGCAGCCCACAAAAAAAGCTTACTGACCGAGTGCTCTCCAATGTCATCAAGCTTGCCGATCGAGACATCCAAGGCATCCAAACACCAACTGACCGAGACTCAAAGCTTCATCCAAGGAGGATTGCAGTGACTTGAGTTGGACGACTACATCTTGTCAGATCATATTTTACCACGTGCTGATTGACAGAGGCGACAACACCGATACGAATTGAACTTTTCTAAACTCTTGAATACTTTATATTTATGTAATTGGTTTGTTGATCTTTGTAGTTACTTAAACATTTGTTTTTGGGGGACTTTACTAGTTGGGGCTAGTCAAGAGAGAGCTTTTACTAGGTTATTAGTGTTTAGCACTTTGGTGAGTGCGGTACGAAACTTGGTGAGCATAGAGTGGGTGCTTGTAGCTCTTTATAGTTGTACCCTTGACACTATTGAAACTAGTATTTTCTTTGGGGCTGAAGTAGCTCGTTGAGATGACTGAACTAGGGTAAATCTCTCGTGCACTCTACGATTGGCTTTATTTTCTCTGCGTCTGATTATTTGTGCTGAATATTACCTGTGATATCGTGAGAATTTTTATTAGCATATTCACCCCCTCTAGACTGAGATCCAGATCCAACAAGTGGTATCAGAGCATGTTAGAGGATCTAGGCTAGAAAACCATGAATATATCTGATTCAGCCTTTGCTGAAGGCCACTCTATTTCTCGACCCCCAAAATTTAATGGTGTTGATTTTTCTTACTGGAAAGCTATGATGAAAATCTATTTATTGTCTATTGATTATGATGTGTGGAACATAGTTTAAAAAGGATATAAACCCCCCTCTATTAAAATTGAAGACACTGAAATTTTAAAACCTGAAGAAAAATGGGATGATGCTGATAGAAAACGTGATACAGGTAAAGGAGTCCAGACTCAGCTTGCTGAGCACAGAATATGAAAGCTTCTGAATGCTTCCCACAGAGTCCATCAAGGAGATGTTCGCAAAGTTCATAGACATCGTCTACAAATCCAGCTCTCTTGGAAAACCATACTCAAGCCTGGAGCAAGTAAGGAAGATCTTAAGGGCGCTGCCAAGCTCATTCCGTCCCAAAGTCACAGCTATTCAGGAAGCCAAGGATCTTGCGAAGCTGAGCATGGAGGAACTGATAGGGAACCTGATGTCCCATGAGCTTGAGTTAAAAAGCATCGAATCAAGAGAGAAATCAGAGGACAAGACTCCCATGACAATAGCTCTTCAAGCTGAGGAAGAAGAAGAAGAAGACCTTGATGAGGAGCAGGAACAGATGGTAAGAGGCTTCAGAAGATACATCAAGACCATGCATGGAAGAGCTAAAATGTTAAAAAGGTTTAATCATTCTAATAAATTTAATCCTGCTAAAAATTCCTCTGAGCAGAATAGTACTGATAAAATCCATTGTTTTAAATGAAGGAAGCAGTGATACTTCATAAGGAATTGCCCACAAGAAAAGAATAGCACTGCGGAGAAGAAAGGAAAATTTTTGGCAGTAACGTGGGATGAAGATAGCAAGGATCAGACTCAGGAGGAGACTGCCCACTCCTCCCTCTTCTTGATGGGAGAGCATGATGAGGTAAAAACATAGCTGAACTTCTAAATATTTGTGAACAAATGAAAGATGAAATTGATGATTTAAAAACTACTGTAGATTGATTTAGAAATGCTAACTACGAACTGCATCAAGAAAATTGTGACATGTCAATAGAAGTTGATAAATTGAAAGCTAAAATCGATGCATATAAAGCCACCATTGCTGTGTTGAAAAAGAAAAAGTCTAGCATGCATGAAAAAGCTGAATGCAAAAAATGTCCCACATATATAAAAGAAAATACAATGCTTAAAGAAAAAGTTATAGAACTAGAAAATAAGATGGGAATTTTAAAAAGAATGAGGAAGAAAACAAAAGGGCTTTTATCAGTAAATGTATCATGCTTGTCAATGAAAACATGCATTTAAAATCTAAAGTATCTGATCTTGAGTTAACCATTAAAAAATTTGGAGTTGGTAAGCAATCAATAGACATTATTCTTGGAAATCAGATACATGGCAACAATATGCATGGTTTACGCTATGGAAATAGAATTGATGAAAGGCCAAAAGTTAATAAAAAAGATTCAAAAAGAAACATGAGTTAGGAGAAGTGCTTTTCCAAAGTGCTTTAAATGTGGATGTGTTGGTCATACTTCTCATCATTGCATTTATAGGAACAAGAATATTAAATTTAAGCACATATGGGTTCCTAAAAGTTTGTTGACTAACATGAGTGGACCTTGTTAGATTCCAATGTCACACATAACATCTTTCGTGTAGGTAAATGAAGAGGCGAGGAACTATGGTTTGGACGTCGCATTTCATTGAAGTTCCTTAGCCAAACGACAACGCGAAGGTATGACTTCTTGTTTGAGCTTACTGCATACCTTCATAGGATTTTTGATGTGCTTGATCTTTTCTTTGTGTGCTAGTTTTGTTTGATAGGAGGCTTTATTGCTTTAGTTCATTATAAACAAAAAAACTAAAAATTGAAAAATACAAAAGGCTGAAAAAGTAGTTTTTATTATGTATTCTTCTTTTGGATCATTAAATTGATATTAATGAATGATATCCATATCCATGTAGAAATTGATGTATTATTGTTATAGCTACTTGTGCATGTTTGACTTTCTAAATAACCATGACATGTTTAATGATCTGAATAATTTGATTTCTTCACCTACACTTTCACTTCCACAAGTATTAGATGTTGTTGTACTTATGGAGACATCTTTCATGAAATATTGGAAAGTGAATGTATGAGGATAAATTAACTAAAATTCTACGGGATATGATATGTCTTGCCATGGATAAAAAATAGAGCTCAAAAGAATTATATTAAAAATTATATATATAATGAAAAAGAAGGAAAAGAGCTCTGTATGAAAAATGGATACGATCCATGGCAACGATACAACTCACGGGTATCCATCATAAGCTTTAAGAGTAAACTTTAGCGTTGGTGTTATACTCGTCAAGCAATGCCAGCCCACATTTAAGAGTCCTCATATGCTATGTTTTTTGGGTGCGGTAACTTGAACTCATTTTTTAATGAGATGTGGGGAAATCAATCCTAAATGATGTCATGTTATAAGGAAAAATGGATAGATATTGGTTGATTTTCTTGAAGATTCTCCATATGTACTTTAATATTTAATCATCACACATACATAATGGTGTAGAAGTCTTTGTTATAATTTTCATTGAATATGACTTGTCTATTCTAAGATTGTCTACATGCAAGTGTTTGTTGTAATTTATAATGCTCTTTTCTTTTGCATGTGACATGACATTGACTTCGTTAGTACACTTTTGATGACAACTAAAGGGGGAGAATATTTTTGGGAAGATTTGAATGTGAATGCTTACTGAATAATGAATATTTGTTCAAGGGGGAGCATGAATATATATGGAGCATGAATATAGTTTGGACATCATTATACATCACTTTGCACAGAATTGTATATCATTGTATTATATCCTCCATCATCACACTTCACACACACACACACACACATGCAACAATGACATTATTTGGATGTTTATTGCTCAAATCTTATATATGGTTTGTCATCAACAAAAGGGGGAGATTGTTGGATACAACGATCGATGACTTCGTGCTTGATGACAACGAACGGGTGTGAACGTTTTGATGTGTGTGCTAAGTGTTTTTAGGAGTGGCAAGCTTGTAAATCCTCAAAGAGAAACTTGGTCAAGTGAGAGAGAAAATTGCAATTCATGTGCAAAGGGGACTTGGTCAAAGATGGAGAGATGAGGGAATCTCATTCAAATCCAATGGTGAACAATTCAAATCTATTTGTGATTGACTCAAATCAATAAGTGATTAAACCAAATCCCAATACAATCTTATTTCAAATCTCATACTCCTAATTCTATAGGATTCGCCCTTTTGCCAAATTCATCCCCAAGCCTCCCTACTTAAACAACAATCCAAAGAGAAGAGAAATATGTTGGCCATCTCAAGCAACAAACCCTAACCGCTAGCATACATCTTCTTCTCCAAGCCGTAAGCTTTCAAGCTCCATCTCCTTCTTAGCCGCAAGCTAAAAAGTCCAAAATCCTATCTACCACACATCCTCAAGGCCAAAGCTTCATGCCAACGTCATCCACCTACCTTTAAGAGTCATCTATGTGCTATCGAGAAGAAGGAGATCAATCGGGTTAAGGCTTCCATCGACATCAAGTTCACGCATTAATTTTGCTTGCCGACCAAGCTTGCTACCGCACCAAGCCCACGCTGACGGAGCCAACTCTCGTGCCACAAGCTCTGCTGACCGAGGGGTTGACCGTGCCATCTTGTCGCTGCATTGTTGCTGACCGATTGCTTGAGCGTGTCAAGTTTGTTGCCGACCGTCCAACTCAACATGCCATCTTGCTTGTTGATCGACCATCAGCCCGTGCCATCAAGTATGCCAACCCATTGCTTGCTGTCGCAACCAAGCACCTCATCGACCAAGCAGCTCATGTACCAACCAAGCTGCTGACAGATGGAATCCTAGTGCCATGACCGTTGCTGACCGAGCTGCAGCTCTGTGCCAAGCTCTTGCTGACCAATCCTTGCAGCCCACACACAAAGCTTACTGATCGAGTGCTCTCCAGTGTCATCAAGCTTACCGATCGAGACATCCAAGGTATCCAAACACCAACTAGCCGAGACTCTAAGCTTCATCCAAGGAGGGTTGTCATGATTTGAGTTGGATGACTACATCTTGTCAGATCATATCTGACCACATGCTGATTGACAGAGGCGACAACACCAACATGAATTGAGCTTTTCTAAACTCTTAATTACTTTATTTTTGTGTAATTAGTGTGTTGATCTTTGTAGTTACTTAAACATTCGTTTTGGGGGACTTTACTAGTTGGGACAAGTCAAGAGAGAGCTTTTACTAGGTTATTAGTGTTTGGAACTTTGGTGAGTGCAGTACGGAACTTGGTGAGCGTAGAGTGGGTGCTCGTAGCTCTTTATAGTTGTACCCTTGACACTATTGAATCTAGTATTTGCTTTGGGGCTGTAGTAGATCGTTGGGACAACCGAACTAGGGTAAATCTCTCGTGCACTCTGTGATTGGCTTTATTTTCTCCGAGTCTGATTATTTGTGCTGAATATTGACTGTGATATCATGAGAATTTTTATTAGCCTATTCACCCCTCAGGTTTAGATCCAGCTCCAACAGAGTCGACCTCGGATGCATACTGTTAAGTTCCTCCTTGCATAGTGGGTTACTAATGGAGCCGACCTCGCTGAGGTCGTCCTTATGTGACTCCTATTTGTCGACTTGAGCCAACGAGTGCAAGTCTGTCTTGCAGAACCATGCATACAGCTTGGTCGGAATGACCTCCCAAAATGCTCTTGGGCGGCCCATGAGTACACATGTAGCTTTTAGACTTGGGCACAATGTGCCTCCACTGTCGGTCTACTGGCCCAGCTGCGATTGGCCCCAACCCAAAGTATCATCTTGTTTCACATTTTGCTAATTGCTTCACTGAAGCTATGACAGAGATCTCTCATGTAATTTCATTATTTTGACTCATAGAAATATGCGAGAGATACAATGCAATAACTTATTCAGTTTGTTCAACTAATACCATTTAAGCAATTTTGGATCTAGATCATTGTGATAATACAATAATTCTATCTACTATCAAAACTTACTACTTGTTATGAATCATCATCTGGGGGAGGAACCCACAGCTCTTTATTTATAATGGAAGAGGAGCGTACAGATATAAGATACAATAGATTCGGTCTTACCTATAAGATAAGCCATAAGATAAGCCGTGATCCTAACCAACTCAGTAATATCCATTCACAACACTCCCCTTTATCCAGCCATAGGTGTGGACTCTGCTCATGAATACTTCAGGATTCTGAGTGTAGTAGGAGTCTCACATGGGATGGATACGTCAGGATCCTGAGTTGATGAGGTTTGCCTCGTTAAAACCTTTAGCTATGAAAAACCCTGTGGAAAAACCATAGTTAAGGAAAAAGAGTACAAACACTCTCTAACTCCCCCTGATCTGTACTAGCACTCAGGCTTTCAGATCTCTTAGGCGCCTCATCCCAATTTTTTGTACAAACTTCCTAAAAGTAGTAGTAGGAAGGGCTTTGGTGAACAAGTCTGCCAGGTTGTCACATGATTGTACTCGTCTGACGTCGATCACGCCATCCCTCTGTAGCTCGTGCGTACAGAAGAATTTGGGGGAAATATGCTTCGTTCTGTCGCCTTTGATGTAGCCACCTCGTAGCTGAGCTATGCAAGCAGCATTGTCCTCGAACATGGTAGTAGGTTCAAGGTCCCCAGACTTCAATCCAGTAGTCACCAAGATGTGATTTACAATTGACCGTAGCCAAACACATTCTCTGCTTGTTTCATGGATGGCGATGATCTCTGAGTGATTGGATGAGGTCGTCGTCATGGTTTGCTTAACGGATCTCCAAGAAATGGCTATCCCACCATGGGTAAACACATACCCTGTCTATGACTTTGCACTGTGGAGATTAGACCAGTAACCTGCATCAGCATAACCAACAAGTGCGGAGGATAATCCATTTTTGTAAAAGAGTCCCAAATCTGTAGACCCGTAGAGGTAGCGTAGAAGGTGCTTAACCCCGATCCAGTAGCACTGCATAGGCGCTGCACTGTATCTGGCTAGTATGTTTACTACGAACTCTATATTGGGACACGTGCAGTTGGCCAGATATAGAAGTACTCGAATAGCACTCAGATAAGGGACTTCTAGACCAAGTATATCCTCCCCCTCTTCTAGCGGGCAGAAGGGGTCTTTATGTGCATCTAGAGATCATACCACCATAGGTGTACTAAGTGAATAACATTGGTCCATATGAAATCTTTGCAACATTTTCTTCGTATATGTGGTTTCGGGTAATAGGATTCCGTCTTTTAAATGTTCAATCTGTAAGCCAAGGCAGAATTTCGTTTTGCCTAGGTCTTTCATTTCGAATTCTTTTGTCAGGCTTACAGATATCTCAGTGATCTCTTCTGGAGATCCAATGAGGTTCAAATCGTCTACGTAGACTGCTATTATGACAAATCCTTTTCCCTTTGCAATAACGATTCTAGGGTAGACTTCATTATTGGTGAATCCTTGTTGTACAAGGAAATCACTCAGTCTGTTATACCACATCCTTCCCGATTGTTTAATACCATACAATGATCTTTAAAGCTTAACAGAGTAGACGTCCCGAGGTCTATCTTTTAATTCAGCAGGCATTGAAAAGCCATCAGGAAGTTTCATGTATATCTTCTTGTCGAGATTGTCGTATAGATATGCAGTCACAACATCCATTAGCTGCATATCTAAACCTTCCTTTGCTGTTAAGTTTATCAGAAATCGAAAAGTGATCGCATCCATGACCGAGGACTATGTTTCCTCATAATCAATACCCGGTCTTTAGGAAAGCCCTTGCATTACAAGCCTTGCTTTGTAGCGTGCGATCTCATTATTTTTATTTCTTTTCTCACGAATACCCATTTGTATCCCACAAGTTTGACTAGGTGTCTGGACTATTTACCCAAAGAATTTGCATTTTTTAAGCAAGTCCAGCTCAGCTTCTATTGCCTGATTCCACTTTGGCCAATCATTTCTACGTTTGCATTCAGCAACGGAATGTGGATCATGATCATCGTCGCTTCTGGCGACGTGAATAACAATATGAAATGCAAAGTCATCGTCGATGACTATACTCTTTCTGACCAACACCTCCCCTGTACGTAAATAATTTAATGATATTTCAGTTTCTCCCTGCAGTTCCTCTGCAGTGGATTCCAGGAGGGATGAGGGTATGGACATGAGCTCATTTCTCTGTGGGGGTATCGTCCCAAGATCTCCAGATATTTTTCTTTTTCTTGGACTTTTATCCTTGGAGCCTGGTGGTCTGCCTCTTTTCTGTTAATGTGCAGCCACTTCTGCAGCTGGTGGATTGCATCTATTCTCGGGGATGTCAATCCTAGCTGGAGTATTTGCAGCAGGGATGTATGATTTGACAATCTTCTGGTTGTCAGTAAATGAGTCCGGTAATCGGTGGACATTGTCCTGTATGTGGAGGATCATCAGGATCTCATCGTCACATTGTCTTGTTACCGGATCATATTGGGTCAAACTTTTTGTATCCCACGTTACGATGTGCTTCGCACCAGATTTCTCAGTGTCTGGGCCCATTTTGGGGAAAATTGTTTCATCAAATTTACAGTCTTCAAGACATGCCTTGAATACATCCCCCGTTTGGGGGTTCTAGGTATCTTATAATTGAGGGTGAGTCAAACCCTACATAGATACATAGGCGACGTTGAGGACCCATTTTTGTCCTCTGTGGTGGTGTAATGGAGATGTAAACTGCACAACCGAAGATTCTCAAATGAGAAATGTTTGGTGGCACTCCATATGCAAGTTGCATTGGAGAGAGACTTAGACATCCAGAGGGTCTTATTTTTATTAACGATGCAGCTTACAGAATTGCATGTCCATATGCATCCACCGACAACTGGGATTTCATTAACAATGGACGTGAAATCCATTGGAGTCTTTTTACCAGTGACTCTGCCAACCCGTTCTGTGTATGAACATGCGGCACTGGATGTTCAATTTCTATTTCCATTGCCTGGCAGTACTTTTGAAATGACCGGGAGGTAAATTTCCCAGCATTATTCAGACATATTTTCTTTATTTTGTTTCTTGGAACATGCACCTACAACTTTATTATTTGTGCCAATAGATTTGGAAAAGCTAAGTTGCGGGTAGATAGTAGACACACATACGAATATTTCGTGGATGCATCAATCAGTACCATAAAGTACCGAAATGGCCCACAAGGAGTGGTGGATAGGTCCGCATATGTCTCCATGTATTCTTTCGAGGATGCTTGGAGATTCGATATCCACTTTTAGTGGTGATGTCCTTTCCCTTTGAAGAAGGGGATGCAAGGGAATTCTCCCTTCTGAAGAACCTTCTAGTTCTTCAGGTTACGCCCATAGGATTGAGATAACATAAGTTGCATCATCCCAGATCCAGGGTGGCCAAGTCTATCATGCCAAAGTAAAGACTTGGCTAATGTCGGGCACTTCATGTGCTCCATCAAATTAGCTTCCTCTCTCCGAATCTTTGTATGGTAGAGACCTGATGAGAGGCTCTCAAAACGTTCAAGTATGGCTTTTACTCCTTTTTCTTGAGACGTTACATACAGTAATTATGTTTCATTTACATTTGATGTTTCCAAATGGAATCCGTTTAAACGGATATCCTTGAAAATTAGTAAGTTTCGGTTGGAATTCGGAGAGAATAGTGCATCCTTTATTTTAATTTATGTTCCATTTGGGAGCAACAAATTTGCATTCCCAGAACCTTTAATTATATTCGGTGGCCCTAAAATTGTATTTACAGGGCTTTTACATGGTATAATGCTATGAAAATAGCATTTAAACTGAAGGATCGTATGTGTTGAAGTACGGTCTACTAAGCAGTCGTGAGAGCGATCCATCTATAAAAGATGAATAAAACATTTGCATTTCAGGAACATAATCAAATCTTTATTCAAAAACAAATTACATAATTCAAATGCTCTCGTAACATAAAATGTTCTCAAAAAAATTGCTAAGATAAAATAAAGGCTAATCAAGCAGGTCATCTGTTTCGAAGTCGTCGGCTGAAAACTTGACTGGAGCATTAGAGGTCACCAGGTTTGTTTCAGATTTCTTTTTCATGTTCTCTTTATACAATTCCTGAAGATGCCGCGAAGTTCTGCACACTCTAGACCAGTGGCCTTTCATGCCACAACTATGGCACTGGTCTTCCCATTCCCTCTTGGGTAGGTATGCTTCATTTTTGTTGTTGTCTTGTCTACGCCAATTGAACTTCTGCTTCCCTTCATTTCTTCGCTGTTGGACTTGGCCTCTGGCCCTTTTGTTCTGTCCCCCCTTTGTGGTCTTTCTTTTCTTTTGTTGTCTCTATTCTTTCTAGAAGAAGATGCATTGTGAGCTTCTGGGAGGGGACAGTGCCAGGGGGCGCTATTGTGAGTGGTGAAGAGATGCTCTCTGTTTTGTTCAGCCATTAGTAAACATGGCAGCAGCTCAGAATACTTGGTTTACTTTCTTTCACGGTATTTCTGCATCAGTATCGCATCCTTTTTGTGGAAAGACGTGTACGTCTTTCCCAGCATGCGATCTTCTGAGACCTTTTCACCATACAGCTTCAGGCGGAAGGTGATGCTAAAAAGAGCTGAGTTGTACTCAGCAATGGACTTAAAGTTCTGCAGTCTTAGGTTCTCCCACTCATATCGTGCCATTGGTAGTATAACATCTTTCTGATGTTTATATCTATCCTCAAAGGAAGTCCACAGCTCAAGTGGATCTTCGATCGTAAGGTATTCAGCCTTTAGGGTCCTGTCCACATGGCTAAGAATATAGATGATGGCATGCGCCTTTTCTATATCGCTTACATTTTCATTTTAGTCACAGTAAAATGAGGGACTTAGCCCACAGGTGAAATTTCTAATCGAGCTGCAAGCTCAGATAATTTCTTCCCGATGCATCCAGCACTTCGAAATCAACACTTGTGATTTTTGGCCATTTTATCTAGCAGAGCACAAATTTGCATGAATTAATACTTTGTGTAATAAACATTTTCATGCGGATGCAATTTTTAAATGAAGAGCTAATTGCGTGGATCGGCTAGTCCCACATAAATAAAATAGTGCAAAGTCCAATTACAGTCCATATTACACAAATGAAAGCTTAAAAGAAAAGAAATTACAACTTTAGAAACCATGTGGTTCCCATATAAAATCTTAAGCTTCAAATGTGGCATCCGTCTTCATGGAAAGTAGTCGTTGGTCTTGGACATTACATACTTTCCTCATTATAATTTCTCTCAAAAAGAAAAGAAAATTACAGGAAAAGTAAAATGTGGGACTTAAACAACCGATCCAAAACCACAATTAACCATTCATGCAAAAATTTGTGTTCATCAAAACATTTTCAGCAAACATTTACAGTAGACATTTTCATTACAGGTATCACATGCATCATATTTATAGAAGGATAAACAATTTGAATATTTAATAATTATTGGACTACTGGGCAACATCATACACCGTTAGGTGAGGTGACTAAAGGCAGAGCGGTCGCGTGATCTTCCTGATTATTAAGTTAATATTGCACAACAGAATATCAGTTTATACACAGAATAAGTCATTAAAAGTGATGCAGAGCATATAATTATGATCCTAAAAGGCATCATATAATGCAAAGAGTTGTGCTAGTTGGGATTATTCAAAAAAGTTTGAAAAGAGACCAAATATTTACATTTTCTACATGAAAAAGGAAGGCGTTTTTCTTTTTATCCCCCAATTACCACCAAAAATCCCCAAAACGTCCCCTTAAAATCCCATCACAGTCCCTTAATATATCTTGATTTTTCAGTAATTTTAGGCCCCCAAAAAACATTTTAATTTATATTTTTAGCTCCCTCCCCTTTTAATTTCTTTTCTGTTTTTTTTGTGGGCAACAACCCGCAGAGGAGAAGCGGGCTGCATGCCCGCAAAAAATTTTTGTATGGGCTTGCAGCCCATCTGGATCGTGAGAGAAGGGAGGAGGGCTGCAACTAGGGTTGTCGCCGCTGCCCCCCTTCATCACTGATGCATGGAGGGGATCCCCCTCTGCAAGGCGGAGGGGGTTTTGGGACGAAAAGCCCCCGTCGGGGGGGGGGGGGGGGGGGGGCGACAGGAACGACGACCCCCGTCTATAGGCGAGGGGTGTATCGTCTGCGCCCCCCCTTCCTCTTCAGGCGGGTGGGGGTGGGGGGGATTCTGGCACGGCGGTGTTCCCTCCCTCCGCTTCAGGCTGGGTCGGGGGGGTCTGGGCACGGCAGCGCCCCCATCGCTATAGGCGGGGGCATCTGGGCACGGCGGCGCTCCCCATGCTTCAGGCCCGCGCCGTAGGGTGGGGGTTTAGGGCTTGTTTTTATTTAATATCAGATTAAAAACATGATAAAACATGATTTTTAGACGATAAAAATCGTCGATATGGGTATCAAAACCCTATTTCCACTCCGATCTTGTGAGATCTATGGAGAAAACAATCATGCGCATGATAAAAATTAGATTTTTAGCTAGAAATACTTCTAGATCCGTCCTCCGAATCTACGACAATTGAACGAAGCCGACACGTGGATGACGACGTCCATTTGAGGTAGATGACGCCCGCGCGTGGATGTCCCGCCTTTCCTTCGCTTTCGCAACGATCGCAATTTGTGTGGAATTTCTATTTAGAGGCTCGTGCTGATAACGTGTTATGGATCATCATCTGGGGGAGGAACTCCCAACTCTTTATTTATAGTGGAAGAGTAGCGTACAGAGATAAGATATAATAGATATGGTCTTATCTATAAGATAAGCCGTGATCCTAACCAACTCAGTAATATTCATTCACAACACTACTACTATATTCATCCTACATAATTAGGGGTGGGCAAAAAACACAGTTCCGATTCCGAACACGGTTCCGTACCCGAATCCGATTCCGAATATTCGGTTAATTGGAAATCGAAATCGGATTCGGGTAAAATTTTGCAAACCGATTTGATTCGGAATCGGAATTCGGTTCTCACCCACAAAATACATGTCCTATCCGAATCCGATTATTTTGCTTCAATTGCTTAGCCTAAATAGAATATTTAAATGTTGGGAGTCTCTGAATCCCACCGATGTGGGACTAAACACCATCATATGCCGACGCTCAGAAAAGTGAGCAAGTACTGTGTGCGTGTGGATTGATTTGTCTCACATCGGACAAACAAGAAAGATTAGTGTACAATAAATTGGAGCGAGACGGCCGGTTTGAATGATTTGGGATTTGACCCTGAGCACGTTGGAATGAATGAATTGGGACAGTTGGGATAAATTGCAAGGGCTTGGAATTTTTGAGTTCGGGTTATCTAACACAAATAACCGATTTAAATAAATATTATTATTCTCTTTAATCCCAATGATGTGAGACAAAACACTGAAGAGAACAGGGGCTCTCGCAGAAGAGAGCTGCGCGGACTCTTTAGTCCCACATCGGGCAAAGTAGGGAGGTAAGTGTTCTATAAGTTAGAGGCTGGGTCAACCACCATTGCATTTAGGCTTTGACCCGGGTAAGCTAGTAGCGCTCGGTGTTCTGGGGGCAATTCGGATTCGGATTTAGGTCGAATATTGTATTCCGATTATTAAATCGGACCTTTTCGGTACAGACTCTATTAATCGGAATCGAGCTTCGGACTTTTTTCTCCTGGCCGAAATAATCCGGATCTGGATCCGGATACGGATCTGCTCAAAAAAATTGGATTTACCCGATGCCCAACCCTATACATAAGTATACTCTTCTGTTGGAGCAGGCAATTAACATGAGAGAAACAAAAAATTTTGGATGTTAGGCACTTCCAACAATTACTCTATCATGAAAATGAGAATAAACTAAATCCTACCACTCAACCAAAATCTAAATGTCATTATCTTAATCTCATTCCTTAGCATTTAAATTCTCATTTCCTTCAAACAATCATACAAGAAAATTGTAAGAACCAATCAAATGGCTGGTTGCACCGACCCAACTTCAGCCTTAGTCGCATTAGTTCTCTCTGGCCACATCCACAAGAAGCCCCTCTGGCGGCCGCGTGGCCGGTCGGCGGGGTCCAGAAACATGCCGAAGCCGCCTATCATCATCGCCGGCAAGAGCCCGAGCTCCCTCCGGGCGCACGCAGTGGAGGTGATCTCCGGCTGCGACATCTCCGACTGCATCATGGGATTCGCCCGTGGGCGCCAGTATGGCGTCTGCATCCTCAGCGCCAACGTGACCCTCCGGCAGCCAGCATCATCATCTCCGGTTACACTGCATGGCCGCTTCGAGATCCTCACCCTGCTCGGCTCGTTCTTCCCGCCACCAACTCCGGTGGCGCTCACCGGGATAACGGTTTACTTAGCCGGAGCTCAGGGGCTGGTCGTGGGGAGTAGCGTGGTGGGGAACCTGATCGCACCTGGGCCGATCGTGACAGTAGCGATGTCGTTCATGAATGCGTCGTTGGAGCGGCTGCCGGCTGCAGCGGTGGACGAGGATATCTACAACGGAGAATGCGAACAGCATTGTCGTCGGCCGATGAATCAGACGCCGCTGCCTTTGATGCATGGGAGTATGTATGGAGTGCCGCCGGAGATTTACAGGTGGCTGCCGCCGGGTCACATCGCAAAGGGTTGAGAGTTAAGAGACCACGATTTTATGCAGCTTTGGTACCAATATCAATATTAATGCAGTTCATAACTGAGTAAGAGTGGAATGGCATTAAGGAAACATATAGAAGAAAGAAGTTAAAAATTGGTTTTTGTTGTGAACGGTTATTTAACCGTGTTGGTTGAGATTATGGGCTGTCCTAGAGATAGGCACATATCTTTGTAGCACATGTTTGTATTCTCCCCTATTGCCTATAAATAAAGAGTTGGGGGCTCCTCCCCAATAGTTGATTCATAACACGTTATCATCACGAGCCTCTAAAATTTTTCTTTCCTCAAATTTTTTCGTTCGTTTCGAAGGCGAGAGGCGAGAGGAGACGGGAGATCCACGAGCGCGGTGCAAGGCTTCCTCAATCGAGCGTCGTCATCCGCGTAGGACTTCGTGCAACAGTCGCTATATCCAGAAGACAGATATAGAGGTAAAAATCACCAAAACGATGTTTTTAATCATACGTATGATTGTCCCACCCCTAGATCTCGCAAGATCGATATGGGAATTGATTGTCGCCTTGAAAACGACAAATTTTTCATCCCAAAATCCAAATTTTTAGGGTTCTAACCCTAGTTTGAGCCCGCCGCCGGCTTGCCGCCGGCCTTCAGCCCCTCCCCCCCGAAGCGAGGGGGACGCTCCGCCGCCCCTATGCCCCCGCCTGTAGCTGGGGCGGCCCCTGGTTACCGCCCGATAGGGTGGTTGGCCGCCTTTGCCCCCCCCCACCCGCCTGAAGGGGGGGGGGGGGGCACTCTCTGCTGCCCGACAGGGCGTTTCGCCGCCCTTGCCCCCCGGCCTGAAGCGGGGGGCGGCACATATTACCGCCCGAAAGGGCGACCCTCCGCCCTTTGCCCCCCCCCTCTCGAAGCCGGGGGGGAGGGGGGGCGGCACTCCCGCCCGCCCGACAGGGCGGTCCGCCGCCCTCCCCCCGGAAGCGGGGGGCGGCCGTCGGCGACCGCCATCAGGGCGGTTCGCCCCTCGGCCCCCCGTCCGAAGTGGGGGCGGTCGTCGATGACCGCCCTCAGGGCGGTGCGCCCCCCCGACCGAAGCGGGGGGCGGCCATCGGCGACCGCCCTCAGGGCGGTGTGCCTGCCCTCGCCCCCCCGACCGAAGCGGGGGTCGACCGTCGGCGACCGCCCTCAGGGCGGTTCGCCCACCCTCGCCCCCCCAAAGCGGGGGGCGGCCGTCGGCGACCGCCCTGAGGGCGGTTCGCCCGCCCTCGCCCCCCCCGAAGCGGGGTGCGGCCGTCGGCGACCGCCCTCAAGGCGGTTCGCCCGCCCTCACCCCCAACCCCGCCCGAAGCGGGGGGCGGCCGTCGGCGACTGCCCACAGGGAGGTTCGCCCGCCCTTGCCCCCACCCCGCCACCGGCGGATGAAAGGGGGGGCGGCGGCGACGGCTAACCCTAGCCGCCGCCCCCCCACCCCAAGCCCTAGTGGGCTTTTCTGCGACCCACTAACACAAAAAAAACCTCTTTTTTGGCTGCGGGCTTGAAGCCCGCAACTGGCCTGCGGGCTTCAGGCCCGCAGGCCACAAAATTTTACCAAAAAAGAAGAAATTGGCAGCGGGCCTGAAGGCCGCAGCCGGCCTGCGGGCTCAGCCCCACAGGCCATACTTTTTCTTACAAAAAAAGAGGATAAATTGGGGCAAAGGCTATTAATAAGCCTTAAAAAGCACTTTTCAGGCTAAAAACTAATTTTAAAACGGCGTTTGAGGGCCTAAAAATTCGTGAAAAATTACGGTTTATTATGGGGCGATTATCGGGCATATAAAGACTTATTGGGGACCCTTGGGGGTATTTGGGATGTTTTAAAAAGGAAAAACAATTTTCCTTCTACAACGAAAATGTCTATTTTGGGCTCTTAATCAATTTGATTGATTAAACCCACTTACTATACAACCCTTGCATTGTAATGTTTTTTCTTACATGCTTTACATCTCTGGCAAATTATGTGGATATTATATGCGTGGTTGTGCATTATATTTAAAACTTAATAATTAGGAAGATCATGCAACCGCTCTGCCGTTAGTCACCTAACCTAACGGTGTATGATGTTGCCCAGTGGTCCAATAATTATTAAGTGATTAAATATTTTAACCTCATGTGAATATAACTGCCTGCGATGTCTATGAATGAAAATGTTGATGAGCACAATATTTCTGCATGAATTGCTAAATGTGGTTTTTGGATCGGCTGTTTAAGTCCCACAGTTTATTTTCCGCACTTTTCTTTTATTTTTGAGAGAAATTGTAGTGAGGAATTTATGTAAATATCAAAGAAAGAAGACCAACTTCCATGGAGACGGATGGCACGTTTGAAGCTGGAGATACCATATGGGACCCAAGGGGTTTCCAAAGTTGTATTTTTCTTTTAAAGCTGCAAATTTGTATAATTTAGACTTTTGACTTTGGACTCTTTCTTGTGGGACTAGCCGATCCACACATTTAGCTTTTCGTTAAATATTGCCTCCGCAAGAAAATGTTTTTCTCTGATTAAATATTAATTCATGCATGTTTGTGCTCTGCTAGATAAATGGCTAAAATTGCAAGCGTTGATTTCGAAGTGCTGGATGCTTCAGGTAGAAACTATCTAAGCTGGCAGCTAGATGTAAAGTTTCACCTGCGGGCAAAGTCCCTCATTGCTGCTGTGACAGACAAAGAAAAAGTTAGCGATATAGAGAAGGCGCAAGCCATCATCTATATTTCCCGCCATGTGGATAAGACCCTAAAGGATGAATACCTTACGGTCAAAGATCCACTTGAGCTGTGGACTGACCTTGAGGACAGGTATAAACATCAGAAAGATGTTATACTCCCAAGGGCACGATATGAGTGGGAGAACCTGAGACTGAATGACTTTAAGTCCATTGCTGAGTACAACTCAGCACTTTTTAGCATCACCTCACGCCTGAAGTTGTGTGGTGAGAAAATCTCAGAAGATCGCATGTTGGAAAAGACGTATACGTCTTTCCATGAAAAAGATGTGATACTCATGCAGCAATAACCTGAACGCAACTTAACCAAGTATTCAGAGCTGCTGTCATGTTTACTCATGGCCGAGCAAAACAGAGAGCTTCTTCTCGCCACTCACAATATGCGCCCTCCTGGCACTGCCCCTCTACCAAAAGCTCACCATTCATCTTCCTTCAAAAAGAAGAGAGATAATAAAAGAAAAGAAAGACCACAGAAAGGGGGACAACAGAAAAGAGCCAAGGGCCCACCACAGCAGCAAAAGAATGAAGGGAAGCGCAAGTTCACCTGGCGCAGGAATGACAACAAGAAAAATGATGCACCCCCACCCAAGAGGGACTGGGAAGACCAGTGCCACAACTGTGGCATGAAAGGCCACTGGTCCAGAGTGTGCAGGACCCCAGTGCATCTCCAGGAGCTTTATAAACAAAGCAAGAAAAAGAATGCTGAATCAAACCTGGTGGCTGCGAACAATGCAGTCAAATTCACAGCAAAAGACTTCGAGACAGATGATATGCTTGATTAGCTTGCTATATTTATCTTAGCATTTCTAGCATTTTATTTCAAGAACAATCTATGATTATGAGAGCTTCTATGTAATTTGATTTCTGTCGAATAAAATTTAGTTTTTCTGAATGCAAATGTTTACTCATCTTTTTAGATGGGATGCTCTCACGACTGCTTGGTAGACGGTGCGTCGACACATACGATCCTTCAGCACAAATGCTATTTCTATAGCATTACTCCATATAAGAGCCCTGTAAATACAATTTCAGGGCCATCAGACATAATTGAAGGTTCTGGGAATGCAACCTTGTTGCTCCCCAATGGAACAGAAATAAAAATTAAAGATGCACTTTACTCTCCGAATTCCAAGAGAAACTTACTAAGTTTTAAAGATATCCGTCTTAACGGATTCCACTTGGAAACAGCAAATGTAAAAGAAAATGAATTATTGTATGTAACGTCTCAAGAAAATGGAGTTAAAACCATACTTGAACGTTTTGAGAGCCTTTCATCGGGCCTCTACCATACAAAAATTCGGAGAGAGGAAGCAAACCTGACGGAGCACCTGAAGTGCCCGACATCTGCCAAATTCTTACTTTGGCACGATAGACTTGGCCACCCCGGATCTGTGATGATGCATTGCATCTTATCACAATCCCACGGGCATAACCTGAAGAACCAGAAGATTCTTCAGAAGGGAGAATTCTCTTGTGTACCCTGCTTCAAGGGTAAATTAATAACAAGGCCATCACCACTTAAAGTGGATATCGAGTCTCCTAGCTTCCTCGAAAGAATACACGGAGACATATGTGGACCTATCCACCCCCTAGTGGGCCATTTCGGTACTTTATGGTACTGATTGATGCATCTTCGAAATACTTGTATGTGTGTCTACTTTCAACCTGCAACTTAGCTTTTCTAAAGCTCTTGGCACAAATAATAAAGTTGCAGGCGTATTTTCCAGACAACCAAATTAAGAAAATACGTCTGGATAATGGGGGAATTTACCTCTCAGTCATTTCAAGAATATTGCCAGGCAACGGGAATAGAAATTGAACATCCAGTGCCGCATGTTCACACCTAGAACGGGTTAGCTGAGTCGCTAATTAAAAGACTCCAATGGATTGCACGTACATTGCTAATGAAATCCCAGTTTTCGGTGGATGCATGGGGACATGCAATCTTGCATGCTGCATCACTAATAAAAATAAGACCCTCAGGAGGTCAGAGTCTATCTCCAATGCAACTTGCATATGGAACGCCGCCGAACATTTCTCTCTTGAGAATCTTCGGCTGCGCAGTTTATATCCACATTGCACCACCCCAGAGGACCAAGATGGGCCCTCAACGTCGCCTAGGTATTTATGTAGGGTTTGACTCACCCTCCATTATAAGATATCTAGAACCCCAAACGGGGGACACTTTTAAGGCACGTCTTGAAGACTGCGACTTTTATGAGACGTATTTCCCCAAAATGGGCCTAGACATTGAAAAGTTTAGCGCAAAGAAAATGTTAACATAGGATACAAAAAGTCTGACCCACTACGATCCGGTAACAAAACAATGTGATGATGAGATCCTGATGATCTTACACATCCAGAACACAGTTCATAGATTACCGGATTCGTTTACTGACAACCAGAAGATTGTCAGATCACGCATCCCGGCTGCAAATACGCTAGCTAGGATTGACATCCCAAAGGATGGATGCAATCCACCAGCATCAGAAGTGGTTGCACCTCAACAGAAAAGAGGCAGACCACCAGGCTCGAAGGATAGAAATCCAAGAAAAAGAAAAATATCCGGAGACCTAGGGACGATACCCCCACAGAGAAAGGAGCTCGTGTCCATACCATCTCCCCTCCCAGAAACCACTGCAGAGGAACTGCCGGGAGAAACTGAAATATCATTGAATTATGTACGTACATGGGAGGTATTGGACAGAAAGAGTACAGTCGTCGACGATGACTTCGCATTTCACATTGCCATTCACGTCGCCGGAAGCGACGATGAACATGATCCGTATTCCGTTGCTGAATGCAAACGTAGAAATGACTGGCCAAAGTGGAATCAGACAATAGAAGCCAAGCTGGACTTGCTTCAGAAACGCAAAGTCTTTGGGCAAATAGTCCAGACACCTACCGGTGTCAAACCTGTGGGATACAAATGGGTATTCGTAATAAAAAAATGAAAATAATGAGATCGCACGCTCTAAAGCTAGACTTGTAGCACAAGGATTTTCCCAAAGACCGGGTATTGACTATGACGAAATATACTCCCCGGTCATAGATGCGATCACTTTCAGATTCCTGATATGCTTAACAGTAAAGGAAGGCCTAGATATGCAGCTAATGGATATTGTGACTGCATATCTATATGGCAATCTCGATAAGGAGATTTACATGAAACTTCCTGATGGCTTTTCTATGCCGGCTGAACTAAAAGATAGACCTCGGGACGTCTACTATGTTAAGCTATAAAGATCATTGTATGGTCTCAAACAATCAGAAAGAATGTGGTATAACAGACTCAGTGAGTTCCTTGTCCAACAAGGATTCTCAAACAATGAAGTCTGCCCTTGTATCTTCATAAGAACGAGAGAAAAAGGATTCGTAATAATTGTCGTCTATATAGATGATCTGAATCTCATAGGATCTCCTGAAGAGATCACTGAGATATCTGTAAGCCTAACAAAAGAATTTGAAATGAAAGATATAGGCAAAACAAAATTCTGCCTTGGCTTACAGATTGAACATCTAAAAGATGGAATCCTATTACATCAAACCACATACACGAAGAAAATGTTGCAAAGATTCCATATGGACCAATGTCATCGACTTAGTACACCTATGGTGGTACGATCTCTGGATGCACAAAAAGACCCCTTCCGGTCGCTGGAAGAGGGGGAGGATATACTTGGTCCACAAGTTCCTTATCTGAGTGCCATCGGAGCACTACTATATCTGGCAAACTGCACGCGTCCCGACATAACGTTCGCAGTAAATTTGTTAGCCAGATACAGTGCATCGCCCATACAGCGCCACTGGACCGGGATTAAGCATCTTCTGCGCTACCTCCAAGTGTCTACAGATTTGGGACTCTTCTACAAAAATGAAATTTCCTCTACACTTGCAGGTTATGCTGATGCAGGTTACTTATCCGATCCCCACAAAGCAAAGTCACAGACTGGGTACGTGTTTACCTACGGAGGGACATCCATTTCCTGGAGATCCATCAAGCAAACCTTGACGGCAACCTCATCCAATCACTCTGAGATCATTGCCATCCATGAAGCAAGCAGAGAATGTGTTTGGTTACGCTCAGTTGTCCACCACATCCTGTCTATGACCGGACTGAAGACTGGAGATATCGAGTATACTACAATGTTCGAGGACAATGCCGCTTGCATAGTTACGAGGTGGCTTCATCAAAGGCGACAGAACGAAGCACATTTCACCAAAGTTCTTCTGGACGCACGAGCTACAGAGAGATGGCAAGATCGACATCCGACAAGTGCAATCATGAGACAATTTGGTATATTTTTTTACTAAAGCCCTTCCTACTGCCACTTTTAGGAAACTTGTACATAGGATTGGAATGAGACGCCTAAGAAATCTGAAAGCTTGAAGGCTTGTACAGATCAGGGGGAGTTTGGCAGAGTTTGTACTCTTTTTCCTTAACTATGGTTTTTCCCACTGGGTTTTTCATAGCTAAAGGTTTTAACGAGGCAAATCTCACCAACTCAGGATCCTGAAGTATCCACCCCATGTGAGACTCTCCTACGCTTAGAATCCTGAAGTATTCACGAGCAGAGTCCACACCTATGGCTGGATAAGGGGGAGTGTTGTGAACGGTTATTTAACCATGTTGGTTGAGATTCTGGGCTATCCTAGAAATAGGCCCATATCTTTGTAGCCCATGTTTGTATTCTCCCTTATTGCCTATAAATAAAGAGTTGGGGGCTCCTCCCCCAATAGTTGATTCATAACAGTTTTTGTTTTGTACATGCTTTTGTAGGTCCAAGTGGAGCCCAAAAGGGTTTAGGGTATCCACCCATTATGTAATTGTTTTCTATAAAGAGATGGTTACAGGTTCAGTAGCCGGCACTCTCATAATACGTTATCAGCATGCTCACAGCTGAGCCGAACCTCTGTCGACGGACGAATCGCGACGCGAAAGGGCTTTCTTCACCAAACGTCGCTAGATCCGGAGGGTAGGATCTAGAGGTAATCTTTATGCCCTAGATCTAAATTTTTCATGCGCATGATAATGAATCTGTGATTTCCTTTAAATTAGATCTATCTCTCTTGCTTAGATCTGAATGAAAAATCACATTTTTAATATATATCTCTCTTTAAAAAGAGCTTTTAATTATTTTTGGATGAAAAATCAACTTTTCACGCTAAAGATCATATTTTTACGGTAAAAACATTGATTCAAGATTAAAATTTGTATTTTTACAATAAAAATCGAATTTTCCCTCTGTAATCCATGAATCCAGAGGACTTGGCACCCTCGCGCACGCCCAATGCGCGTGCGCCTCGTGAAGAGCCGTCGCGCCTGACGCGCGGCCCACCGCCAGGAGAGGCACAGCCGCTGGCCACGCCCTGCCGTGCGCATGCGCACACTCCGCCGCCGCACGCCTGACGCGTGCCCCGCCCCGCGCGCCTGACGCGTGCCCCGCCCAGCGCGCCTGATGCACGCGCACGCGCGTTTTCCGTGCGTGCCTTGTCGCAACGAAACCCTAACTATGGTTTTTCCGATTTTTTAATAAAAGGCTATTTTCAAAAATTAATTTGATTTACTGATCGATTTTTTTTTCAAATAAATCTAATTCATCATATGTGTAAACCATCACAAATCGCATTTTTTGGATTAATTGATTATTTTTTACGTTAAATAATTATGAGGATCCTGAGACAACTCTCTCGTTAGTCAGCTAACCTAACGGGGTATGACGTTTCCACGTTGTCCGATTAATTATTAAACAAAAATATTTTATTCAATTATAAATGCGTGGGATGTCGTATATTTTCATTGGCTGTAGTATGAAATTACGTTTACACATACTACATGCCTGTGATGAATAATTAAATGCATGCTGCATTGTTGATGTCTCTACGACGAATATTAATATTTGGTTGGGGTTTTGGATAGGCTATTTGTCACCATTTATTTTTCTTGCATTTTTTCTTTTGAGAGAAATTGTAGTGAGGATTAAAAATGAATAAATTCCGAAGTCTGTCGCACGTCCCTCGGTGATGAAGATCTACTTCCAGAAGAAGAAGGGCCCCATGAGGGTTCCCGAGTTGTATTTTCTTTTTAAATGGGACTGTAAATGAACTTTATTTTGTACTTTAAAATGGTGACTAGTCGTTCCGCACAACAAATATATGTGTCTGAAATGCATAATTATTTATTTTCAAATATTTAATTACTGCCTGTTTGACATGCTTAAATAAATGGCAAAGATAGCAAGCGTCGACTTCGACGTATTGGAAGCAACATGCAAGAGCTATTTGAGCTAGCATTTGGATATCAAATTCCACATGCGCTCACAGGGATAGAGGCATGCCATTACTGTAGGCGATACAGTTTCTGACATAGATAAGGTGAAAGCAATTATCTATATTAGACGCCATATCGATCAGACCCTGAAGGCCAAGTACCTCACAGTGGAAGACTCATACGAGTTATGGACCGCCCTCGAGGATCGATACAAACATAAAAAATATGTTATCCTTCCTCGAGCGCGATATGAATGGGAGAACATCCGTCTACAGGACTTTAAGTCCATTACTGAGTACAACTCGACACTATTCAGCATCACCTCATGCCTGAAGTTGTGTGGTGAAAAAGTGACGGAGGAACACATGCTGGAGAAAACTTATACATCCTTTAACGAGAAGGATGTTTTCCGCATGCAACAGTATCGTGAACGAAAATTCACGAAATACTCTGAACTTCTTTCATGCCTTCTGATGGCAGAACAGAATAGAGACCTCTTGATGGCCACTCATAACTTGTGCCATACTGGCACTGCACCTGTGCCTGAAGCGCACAATATCTCCTTCCAGAAAAAGAAGAATAAATTCAAAGGCAAACTGCAGAAGGAAAAGGCATTGAAGAAGCAGGCTAGAGGACCCCCTCCAAAGACCAACAATGAGGGAAAGAGGAAAAATGTGTGGAAGAGGAAAGACAACGGCCAGACTTCTGCCCCCAAGAAAGATTGGGAAGACAAATGCCATAGATGTGGCATGGCTCGACACTGGTCCAGAAACTGTCGCACTCCACGACACCTCCAGGATTTGTATCAAGCTAGCTAAAAGCCTGCTGAAACAAACCTGGTGGAAAAAGAAGACCTTGCTCCAATTAGGTACATCGCCGAGGACTTCTCGACCGATGACCTGCTAGACTGATGCCTTTTCTATTTCTGCATTTTGATGTAGTTGAAAAAATAATTTCATTTCTAGTTGTTTATTTCTATCAAGCATGTTAGTTCAATTTTCAGACTTTGAATAACAATTACTTGTTTTTTGCCTTATACTGCTATGCTTTTTCTTTTTGCTACAGATGGATAATAAATGCCTAGTGGACAGTGCTTCTACACACATGATCCTTCGAGATATTTGCTTCTTTCAAAGCATCAACCAATACGATGGCACCGTGAATACTATTTCTGATCCATCAAGTATAATAGAAGGATCAGGGGAAGCAAACTTTGTGCTCCCCAATAAAACACAAATTTTAATAAAAGATGCTCTTTTCTCTCTGATGTGTCCATATTTTCCATCTTTTCATAGCATCATTTCGTTGCATTACATATCATCTTTGCATCCAAATCCCATATTTTCCTACAATATTGCAATTCTAACGCCATATTCGAGTTTCGTAGAGTTTTATGGATTTTCAGGTATTTTGGAGCGATTCGGGACCCATTTTGGATATGGACACATCCGGCATACCCTGGAGCCTATTGGCGTAGCTCTACTGAAGTTCGCCAAGTTTTGAAGGCCTATGGGAGGAGTAGAGGAGATTGCCAGGAGAGGAGGAGAAGCTGCAAGAAGCAGCTCAGGATTTCCCAGGCGACTCGACCGAGCAGAGCACCTGCTCGGTCGAGCAGTTGCTCGGTCGAGCAGTTGCATGAAGAAGAAGGAGGGCTGATATGTAGGCTGCTCGGCCCGAGCACCAATGGTGCTCGGGTGAGCAGCTCCTATCTTCGAAGCATGATCTACCTCATACTCGAGCCGAGCAGATCTTATGGCAACCGAGTCAGTTGGCTGCTCGGTCGAGCACGGCTGACTCGGACCGAGCAGACAGAGTGGCATTTTGTTAGAGAAGTGCGACCCCTGACATAATCGACCGAGCAGGAGGGCTGCTCGATCGAGCAGCCCGACCGAGCAAGCCCCTGCTCAACCGAGTCACTGACTCGTTCGGCGACAATGAAGGCTATTTTCGAAAGTTTGCGTGGTCGGCTGATGCGCGCTTGGGAGTGAAGTGTGGATCTGGGTTGTGCGAATTGGGTAGCTCATTCTATTGTAATTTTTGAATTATTTTTGGAGAGAAATAGGAGATTAGAAACATTGTTAGATCTAAACCTATATTTTGGAGGTTATCGAATTGCTTTTGGAGATCTATTATTCTTGGCGCTTTGGAATCTGTGTATTTCTTTGGATTGTTCTTGGTTATTGTTTTCTTCGCCTTCGGTACGTAAGTTATTCAATTCCTGTTCGATTAATTTGCTATGATGTTTCCCTTGATAAAAATCGTACTTTTGCTCACTAAAATCACCAAGTGTGAGTAGTTTCCTCTAGGGTTGATGGGCTTGCCCTAAGATCTTAGGGGGGGAGATGTAGATCTGGATCTCTAGGTTGAATTAGGAATAAAGGGGAGTATTTCGGTCGATCCTACCTGATCTCTAGGATAACTCGCATTAAGATCATGCCCACGGTCTGTGGAATTGACGAGCTTAAGGGGTATCCTTTGGTTTTGAATAGGGAAATCGGTGGATCCAACCAAGGCTAGCGACCATGCCCAGCTCGTGCCTTGAGGAGATCCACCGACGAACTATACCGCTACATTGATTGCTACCACCATTGCGTCAATGAGAGCCACCGAAATACCTCGAAATTCTAACCCACGAGAGTGGTACGAATTGAGAGATTAATCCCCTAAACCTAATGCAATGTAAGGATCCTATTCCAACATCGATCTATGACGGTCTTAGCGGTGATCCTTAAAACCCTAGTTCTTTTTATTTTTACATCAACAACAAACACTACAACCAAACTTTCTCAACCGACAGCTATCTCACTCCGAGATATAAAAATAGCTGAGACCCCAAATACACTGTCACCGTCCCTGTGGGATCCGACATCTTTTATACTATAATTTGACACCGTTCGCTTTCGGATAGAACCTGGAATTGACACCTAGGGGCCATACTACGCCTAGCGACCGTAACACCGCTAGATGGATTTTAGGTGTAGGTTCTGGGTGTGTCAAGTTTTTGGCGCCGTTGCCGGGGATGGCAATAGTGTATCTCAGTTTATTTGTTTATTTTGAAGAGTTTGCTAGCAATTCTCACCATCCCTTATCTTACCACCCTTTTCATTCTTTTAATTATTACCTTGCTACTAATGGTATTTTCCTGAGTTATTTTGGTGCATGAACACTCGCTTTGGGGCATTTAATCAAGAATTATTATTCGACCCTGAGATCGAGAAAATGGCAAGGGCTCGGAGGGCCTCAAGTAGAAATCAATCTCCCTCTGGTCAGATGGCAGACAATACCACTGCCCCACCTCGCACCGGGTCCATCAGGGACCACATGGACCCTACTTTTGGAAATAATTCTTCTATCATGAGACTGCAACTGGCGGTGGTTAGCTTCGAGCTGAAGACGGTGCTAATAAATTTAATGCAGCAGGATCCCTTTCATCGACACTTTCCAGGAAAATTTAATCCCAACCACCACATCGACACTTTCCTGGTAAAGTGTGACACTTTTAAGGCTAAGGATGTGAGTGATGGCGCCATCAAGCTGAGGCTTTTCCCCTTCACCGTGAAGGATAAAGCTTCATACTGACTATGGGCCCATCCACCCAACCATTTTACTACATAGGAGAAACTGGCGCTTGCCTTTGTGGATAAGTTCTATCCACCCTCAAAGACGGTGCACATCAGGGGGGGCTATCTCCAATTTCAAACAGCTTCCGCAAGAATCTCTTTACGAGGCCTGGGAAAGGTTTAAGGACCTTCAACATCAGTGCCCTCACCACGGTATCCAGCCCTGGGATCTGGTTCAGAGTTTTTACAATAGGCTGCAGCCCAGCACAAAATGATAATTGATGCTGTCGCGCAAGGTGCCTTGCTGGACAAATATCCTGAAGAGGCCATAGACCTGCTTGAGCATATGGCAGCAAATAATCAACAATGGAGCAAATAACGAACCATTTTCACCCAGACCCCCGAGGTAAAAGCTGCCAGCCAACTTAATTCTCACATCGAGACCTTATGTAAACAGGTGGCCAGAATTGAACAACGTTTGGACTCCATCCCAACGACCACCGGCACCTCTGCTTACCATCCTTCAGAGAAATACGGAGAGCATGTTTATGTTTCCAATGAGGGACTTTATGATGGTGCTAAATTATCTTAGTCTGTGCAGTACGTCCAAGGAGAGGGACAAAATCAATGGTAATACCTGGCTGCTAGGAATCATCCGGGATTTTCTTATGGGAACCCAAGTGGAGTGCTGCAACCTCCACAATTTCAGAGACCGCCACCCCCTCCTCTGCAACAACTAGGGCAACCACAGAATCAGTAGCAGAGTGGGTTTAGGCCAGCTGGGCCATATCGACCGCCAGGCTACCAGTTCAATCGCCCACCTCAGCAGGGCTATGCACCATCTCCGCCTCGGTCCAATTTGGAGAGCACTTTGGAGACATTTATGAGTAGGAAAGCCCGATTTAATCAGGACACCTCCGCTCAGTTCAAAAACATAAATACTTCGCTCGATGAGCTGAGGGGCCAGATGTCACAGCTACTGAAGAACCAAGGGAGGTTGCCTTCGCAACCGGAGCCGAACCCGAGGGCTCAAGCCAACGATGTGGTCTCCGTTACCACACGTGGAGGACGTGCAACTGACCCCGTTATGATTCCAGTTGTGAACAAGAAGCAAGTCATAACTGAAGAGGCCATTATTGGCGATGATAAAGAAGAGGCTGTGGAAGAGCCCACAAAGAATGAGGAGAAGGCAGATTCACCATCCATCACACCTACAACAACTCCGTCTCCTAGTGATTTCGCGAAAAATAAAGGAAGCTGACCTCCCCCGTCGTATCCACAGAGGTTGGTTTTAGCTAAGATGGAGAAGAAATACTCCAAATTCACAGATCTTCTGAAGGGCATCCAGCTAAACATCCCTTTCATGGATGCCATCACGGAGATTCCCATTTATGCTAAGTTCTTAAAGGTCCTTATCACGGGGAAGATGAAGCACGAAGAGATAAAGCTCATGGAGGACTCTACCTCCATTATAAAGAATCATCTCCGCGGAAGTTACTGGATCCGGGAAGCTTCACAGTTCCATGCTCCATAGGAGGTACGCCCATCAATTGTGCCCTAATTGATTTAGGAGCGAGCATCAGCCTGATGTCGCTTCCCATATTTGAGAGACTGCAAACTGGGAGCGAGCTGGAGCCCACGAATATGTCCATACAGCTAGCGGATCATTCGATTACATACCCAGTGGACATTGCCAGGGACATTATTCTGCAGATACCTCCTGGATTATGTGTTCCAGTTGATTTCGTTATCATGAATATGCCTGTGGGAGGGAGCTCCCAGCTTATACTTGGCCGCCCCTTCTTGGCGACGGCCGGCGTCTTGATTGATGTCCATGAAGGGACTCTCTCGTTGAACGTGGGAAACATTGAAGCCCAATTCAGGATGCAGAAGCATATGAGGGAGCATGTTCATGAAGAAGGAGCTAGCTATTTGGAGCTCCTAGAATATGAGGCTGTAGGAGATTTTACTTCTGAGGGGGTCATGAAGGACCCGATAAGAACAGGCATTGACGACGACGGTGACCTAATTTACCACAAAGCGGTCACCGCCTATATCCGTGTGTTGGATGAGGAGCTCTTGGATCATTCTCCGCATCACGAAAAACCGGAGGTCATCAGTTACGTAAACGAAAAGCCTGGAGTGGAAGGATGCCAGATACCGTCGCACGGTATCGTTGGTAAGAACGATGCGTGAATCTCATGCGCACCAAACGACCATTGAAGAACCCGAGGGAGTCGAGCTCATGACTCAAAATGAGCGCTTATTGGGAGGCAACCCAATCTCTTAGATCTTGGATTTTCTTTTTCAATTTCTTATTTTTACTTTATCTATTCAAGAAAACCAAATAAAAACGATATTTATTTCTCTTAAAAATACAAAAATCATAAAAATTTGATGGGTTCTTCCTTTTTATATGTCGAACATGAAGGGGCATGCAAATCGATGTTTAAAATAGAAGAAAGCTGAAGGAGAGCAGCAAATTTGAAGAGCAGATCAAAGGAGAAGAGCAAAAAGGGGACACAGGTTGCTCGACCAAGCAGCCACTCTGCTCGGTCGAGCAGCGCAGGCACGAGAAAGAAGAGCAAAAACATCGCTCTGTCTACACGGCCCGAGCAGCTTTTGCTCGGTCCGACCAGACACTGACTCGACCGAGCAGCCACCTGCTCGGTTGAGCAGCGCAGGCTCGCCAACACAAAGAAGAAACGACGTTCTGTCTACGCGGCCCGAGCATCCTCTGCTCGGTCCGAGTAGCGATCTGCTCGACCGAGCAAACCATGCTCGATCGAGGATAAGAGGGAGTGTCCTAAACTTTTTTATTGCATGTCCAACTCGACCGAGCAGCTTCGCTGCTCGATCGAGTCGATTTATCCTAATTTTTCGGGCCCACATCTGAACGAGCTGGGTATTTAAAACCCAACTCGTTTTATCTTTTCCCTAAGCTTTCTAACTTAATTGAAACTACTGCCGGAGCAATCAACCCCTACCGTACTCGATCTACCCTCCCCCTGTCGTTGTTCACCCCTTTGCCGCCCACGCCACCGTCTGCGGTACCTGTACGTTCAATCCCTCTCCCTCTCCGGTCAGTCTCTCCCTCCCTCCCTCTCCCTCTCCCTCTCCCTCTCCCTCTCCCTCTCCCTCTCCCTCTCTCTCTCTCTCTCTCTCTCTCTCTCTCTCTCTCTCTCTCTCTCTCTCCCCCTCTCCATCTGCCCCTATTCCCTTCCCCCCTTCTGATCATCGACGGACGCCGCCGGCACCACCGATGCCATCGCCGCCGCCCAAAATCCCCACTTTCCTATTGAAACCCCCCTTTCCTCGTGCATCACAACCCCCCATCTCCCAGTCGCCGCTGCCCTAGGGCATCACCGCTGCTCGATCGAGCACCCATGGTGCTCGACCGATCAGCTCATCTCCTTCCCCATAGCGCTCAACGCAGCTGACCGAGCACATCTAGTGCTCGGTCAGTATATCCCAACGAGCCGAACTGCTCGACTGAGCAGTACATCTGCTCGGTCATGCAACCCCAACTCAACAGTCTCTCAGTATTTTCACTGCTCGACCGAGCAAGGTTAGTGCTCGGTCGAGCATATGCATATATCCCCAATTATATTTTGCATATTCTGACGTTGAATTTGCCTCTATTTTTGGTATGCTTTGCCTACGTCAGTGGACACTAGCGGGATTAGCTTGGGGGAGACTTTCGCTACGCTCGCTCAGTCGGTACGCTTTGCCTACGTCAATGGACACCAGCGGGATTAGCTTGGGGGAGACTTTCACTGTGCTCGCTTAGTCGGTAAACTCTTTCCTATTTTTACTTTTATATCGACACATCATCCGGCCACTTCCACGATGCCTCGCACTTGAGGGCCCACACACATGCGGGTCGTGTGAAGAGGAAGACCATTGCCGCCTCCTCTTCTCGACCCCCACGATGCCCCTACCGTGCCACTACCCCCACCTCCGAGGAGGAGCACGTGGGCGATCCGTCGTCCACGTCCGACTATTCTCCCCCACACACCCACCACTTCTGCACCTATCCCCACCACTGCACCCACCGTCCCTCCCGCACCTCCTACCATTCTCGCCGCTCTTCCGCCACGTGTGCAGATTTTCGGCATCACTTTTCGCGACGACGCACACCGCGAGCACTTCGTCCGGCTCTCGCAGCGTCGTCTCATCCCGACACTGTTCATAGACGTCCCCACCCTCCGATCCCTTGGACTCCTAGAGGGGGTCCATTGGCTCTACCGCATGATTGGCTTTGAGCGGATCTTATCCTTCCACGCCCCCACATACTCTCACCTCACCCTCGAGGCACTTAGCTCCCGCACCCGCACCCAGGCAGGTGACGGCATCACCTTCCACCTCATGGATCACGAGTACATGCTCACTCACGCCATGATCCGCTCACAATTCCACTTCCCTGCCATCCCAGACCCCGAGCCACCTTCTCCCCAGATTATGACATAGTCACGTTCGATGCCTCGGGTTTCTGGCATCGCATATCGGTTCTGGACCACTACCGCCCCAGCCGGGCAAAGGCATAGTGCATCGTGCATCCTTGCCTTTGCTACGCGCAGCGACACCTCGACACCACCATCTTTTGCAGGCTAGAGGTCGGGACCATGTCCCTTCCCGAGCTTTCCAATCTTATGGGAATGACCCGACCGATGTGCTTCCACCCAGACGACTCCCCTGCCCTTTCGTCCTCTCTGATGCAGCTCACTGGCTGTGTCATCGCCTTCTCCATACCGCCACCACCCACTACGCCACCGACATCTGCTGCGGTGGATTTTTCACCATCTTTGCACGCATGCTGGGTATTGATCTTCCAGATGATCTAGTGACCCCTCCTGGCCCCACATGCCTGACTCTAGGCGTGCTTGAGCATATGCATATCATTCGGTCGTATGGAGCCCGTCACTGGACCTACCTTGTTGGCACGCACCACACAGCCCACCTCGTCTTTCTTTCCCCTCACCTCACCACCATTGCACTCGTCCAGCAGAGCTGGATGATCGATAGGGTACACCCACGGCCAGCTCTTCACGTACTCGAGCCCCTTGGAGCACTCGTCGAGGCAGTCACTGATGACCCGGTTCCCCACTCCTCTGAGTACAAGGAGCACGACCCGGTGGCCCTTGTGGCCGCCCTTCCAGCTCTGCATGTACACCCACCACCCTCAGGAGCCGTTTCTTCTACCACCTCTTTATCCACTACCTTCAACATCGTCGAGTCCTCGGGGATTGTCTCCACTATTTGCCCCGAGGCTCATATCACTGTCTCCACGTACCCGTGCCTAAGGGCACTGAGATTTTGTCTGCTTTGGAGACTGCTGCTCCGGACTTCCCTGATCACGATCCAGCCACCACCCTTCCACCTCTTAGGGACCTCATTGCTTCACTATCCATCTCTTTATGGCCCCACATTCCACTAGCTGTCACCTCCCCGTTACCAGCGGCAGCTGTCCTTACAGAGAGCGTCTCGACGTCTGTCCACACATATGTGTCGACGACTGCTCTATCCTCTGCTGCCCCTGTTTCTACCACGGTCTCTCCTGATCTCAGCCACACTACACCACACACCTCCACTGCTGAGATCCCGTCGAGTACACCCTCTCTAACTTTTCATCCTAGGCACCGTGTATCTTTTGCACGGGACCGTTTTACGAGAGTGGTGTCTCACGGTCACATTTCTCGCCCTCCCCTCAACTCCCGTACCACAGACGGTCGTCTGACGATGTTGGAGGAGTCGACTTGTCGCCTTTGATGGAATTTCGACGTCTTCGTACGATCGACGGTGACACATCATGAGAGAGTCGAGGCAGACCTAGCCTCCATCATTGACCTGCTTCGGACACGTGGCCCACCACCCGTGATCCTCGCTCCCGCCCCTCCACCCCGGCCAACCACTGTGACTACCGTTGCACCACTCAGTGCTCCACATTCTCAGGCTTCTACAGAGCCTGCTTCTCCCTTACCTGAGTCGGTCACCACAGTCCAGTCCACCACTGCTCTTGTCTTATATTCACTACCCACATTTTCACGTCCACATCAGTGGGACCCATCGCCACCTCCATAGTGTGGTGCCCCTGCTTGATGTTGTCCCTACCCACTTTTTGCTTCCCGCATATTATATTGTGCCCATCTGTCTGTTTGGGGCCCTTGTCTACATGGCTTGGGGGAGGACCCACCATGCATCATCATTTCAGTATTGCATCATATCACGTCTTATTTTCTTCTGCGCAGTTTTATTTCTCATTCATTTTCTACCCCCTCACACCCCCACCCTTTCTAGCATCATCTCCTGCATACTAACATTTTCTCAGCATGGAGGACACTACTGGGTTTAGCTTGGGGGATGAGCGCTACCGCTTTATTTTTATTTTTCTTTTATATTTTTCTTCCTTTTTCAGCTTTTTAGTTTACTTTTCCACCCGTTTTCAAACTTTTTATCTTTTTTCTCGTTCAGCATCACGTTGTTCATTTTTTTTGCCATGAATGCATGTCTGTTTTTAGTTCTTTTATTTTATCCACCCTTTTTTTCTCTTTTTGCTAAGATTATTCTGCATGATGATATTTCTCGTTGTCCACAGTAACTTTTCATGGTGCTTATTATTTGATGACATGCTATTTATGGTAGTTTCAGTTTTACTTTCTATATGTGTGCATATTCTATAGCTGATCTATCTAAATTAATGCCTGTTGTGAATTGAAAATCAAATGCATGAAATAGTATCTAGTATGCGCTATGTTGGGTAATGCACCTAGGTTCGCGCTTCACTAGAACACTTGGAGCATCTACTTGTTATCTCATTCACATCTGTTTGCATGCTTGATGTTATTGTATTTATTACTGCGTGCTTTTCAGTATTCATCGAGATGAATGAAAATATCCATGCTAGTTATGAGTTTAGTTAGAGTATAATCATATTGAACCGTTGTGCAACTCTGATGAGTGAACCGAGTAATTCATTATTTTCCTTCTCCACATATCTTTATGATTCTCTACATATCAGTTGGTTTCACCCCCGCAGCTACCCTTACCGCATCCTACTCCCCAAAAATCCCAAAAGAGAGAAATATAGCTTCTAAACAAAATGAAAAAAAATAAAAAAAATAAAAGAAAGAAATAAAATTGTTTCATATTTCTTTATTAGAAGCTATCACAATTACTTGGAAAAATACAAAAAAAACGTTCATATCCTATTCCTAGATGCGACACCTCGAGCTAAGCTTGGAGGGGTGAACAAATTGATCATATGAGTGAGTATACCATTAGAGTGGAGACGGTGCACAACGGGGAGATTAGATAATTCTTGAACTTTACGAAATACTTTAGTTTTAGAGATTTCTCATGATTCGAAATGGATATTTGAATAGCATGATTCATTTCCATTCTTTATTGCATGCTGGTGTGACTTCTATATGCTCCATGTGTATCTATATATTGAAAAGTACATTGCCAACTCTTTTTATACTAGACTGTATAGAGTGCATGAGATTGATATGAGTTGATGGCATTATTTTAGAAGATCCCTATTTTTGTCTCTATTGCATGCTAGACATATGATTAGTAGAACTTGAAAATACCATTAGCATGTGTTTTTACCATTCGAAGCATCGTGACATACTGTTGAGGCTTGAGATCTGATTGAACAATCTTGTCACCCTCCATCCATCTATATTCTCTTTTTATTTTTTATTCCTATTTCTGTTGTTTATCTCCCGGCGTACCTAGTATTCGTCTTCCTCAAGGACAAGTAAGAGGTAAGCTTGGGGGATTTTGATGTGTCCATATTTTCCATCTTTTCATAGCATCATTTCATTGCATTTCATATCATCTTTGTATACAAATCCCATATTTTCCTACGATATTGCAATTCTAACGCCATATTCGAGTTTCGTAGAGTTTTATGGATTTTCAGGGAATTTAGAGCGATTCGGGACCCATTTTGGATATGGACACATCCGGCATACCCTGGAGCCTATTGGCGTAGCTCTACTGGAGTTCGTCGAGTTTTGGAGGCCTATGGGAGGAGTAGAGGAGATTGCCAGGAGAGGAGGAGAAGCTGCGAGAAGCAGCTCGGGATTTCCCAGGCGACTCAACCGAGCAGAGCACATGCTCGGTCGAGCAGTTGCATGAAGTAGAATGAGGGCTGATACGCAGGCTGCTTGGACCGAGCACCCATGGTGCTCGGTCGAGCAGCTCCTATCTTCGAAGTATGATCAACCTCCTACTCGAGCCGAGCAGATCTTATGGCAACCGAGTCAATTGGTTGCTCGGTCGAGCATGGCCGACTCGGGCCGAGTAGACAGAGTGGCATTTTGTTAGAGAAGCATGACCCCTGACATACTCGACCGAGCAGGAGGGCTGCTCGATGGAGCAGCCTGACCTAGCATGACCCTACTCGACCGGGTCACTGACTCGGTCGCCAACAATGAAGGCTATTTTCGGAAGTTTGCTTGGCCGTCTGATGCGCGCTTGGGAGTGAAGTATGGATCTGGGTTGTGCGAATTGGGTAGTTGATTCTATTGTAGTTTTTGAATTATTTTTGGAGAGAAAAAGGAGATTAGAAACATTGTTAGATCAAAATATATTTTTTGGAGGTTATCGAATTGCTTTTGGAGATCTATTATTCTTGGCGCTTTGGAATCTGCGTATTTCGTTGGATTGTTCTTGGTTATTGTTTTTCATCGCCTTTGGTACGTAAGTTATTCAATTCCAATTCGATTAATTTGCTATGATGTTTCCCTCGATAAAAATCGTACTTTTCCTCACTAACATCACCATGTATGAGTAGTTTCATATAGGGTTGATTGGCTAGCCCTAAGATCTTAGGGAGGAGATGTAGATCTGGATCTCTAGGTTGAATTAGGAATAAAGGGGAGTATTTCGGTCGATCCTACCGGATCTCTAGGATAACTCGCACTGAGATCATGCCCACGGTCTGTGGAATTGATGAGCTTAAGGGGTATCCTTGGGATTTGAATTTGGAAATCAGTGGATCCAACCAAGGCTCGTGACCATGCCCGGCTCGTGCATTGAGGAGATCCACCGATGAACTATACCGCTACATTGACGGCTACCGCCATTGTGTCAATTAGGGCCACCGAAATACCTCGAAATTCGAACCCACGAGAGTGGTACGAATTGAGAGATTAATCCCCTAAACCTAATGCAACGTAAGGATCCTATTCCAACATCGATCTTCAATGGTCTTAGCGGTGATCCTTAAAACCCTAGTTCTTTTTAGTTTTACATCAACAACAAACACTACAACCAAACTTTCTCAACCGACAGCTATCTCACTCCGAGATATAAAAATAGCTGAGACCCCAAAAACACTCTCACCGTCCCTGTGGGATCCGACATCTTTTATACTATAATTTGACACCGTTCTCTTTCGGATAGAGCCTGGAATTGACACCTAGGGGCCATACTACGCCTAGCGACCGTAACACCGCTAGATGGATTTTAGGTGTAGGTTCCGGGTGTGTCAAGTTTTTGGCGCCGTTGCCGGGGATGGCAATAGTGTATCTCAGTTTATTTGTTTATTTTGAAGAGTTTGCTAGCAATTCTCACCATCCCTTATCTTACCACCCTTTTCATTCTTTTAATTATTACCTTGCTACTAATGGTATTTTCCTGAGTTATTTTGGTGCATGAACACTCGCTTTGGGGCATTTAATCAAGAATTATTATTCGACCCTGAGATCGAGAAAACGGCAAGGGCTCTGAGGGCCTCAAGTAGAAATCAATCTCTCTCTAGTCAGATGGCAGACAATACCACTGCCCCACCTCACACCGGGTCCATCAGGGACCACATGGAGCCAACTTTTGGAAATAATTCTTCTATCCTGAGATCACAACTGGCGGCGGCTAGCTTCGAGCTGAAGACGGTGCTTATAAATTTAATGCAGCAGGATCCCTTTCATCGACACTTTCCTGGCAAATTTAATCCCAACCACCACATCGACACTTTCCTGGCAAAGTGTGACACTTTTAAGGCTAAGGATGTGAGTGATGACGCCATCAAGCTGAGGCTTTTCCCCTTCACCTTGAGGGATAAATCTTCAGACTGGCGACGGGCCCTTCCACACAACCATTTTACTACATGGGAGACACTGGCGCTCGCCTTTGTGGATAAGTTCTATCCACCCTCAAAGACGGTGCAGATCGGGGGGGCTATCTCCAATTTCAAACAGCTTCCGCAAGAATCTTTTTACGAGGTCTGGGAAACGTTTAAGTACCTTCAACATCAGTGCCCTCACCACGGTATCCAGCCCTGGAATCTGGTTCAGAGTTTTTACAATAGGATGCAGCCCAGCACCAAAATGATAATTGATGCTGCCGCGCAAGGTGCCTTGCTGGACAAATCTCCTGAAGAAGCCATAGACCTGCTTGAGCATATGGCGGCAAATAATCAGCATGGAGCTAATAACGAACCATTGTCACCCGGACCCCCGAGGTAAAAGCTACCAGCCACCTTGATTCTCACATCGAGACCTTAGGTAAACATGTGGCCAGAATTGAACACCGTTTGGACTCCATCCCAACGACCACCGGCACATCTGCTTATCATCCCTCAGAGGAATACAGAGAGCAAGTTTATGTTCCCAATGAGGGACATTATGATGGTGCTGAATTATCTAAGTCTGTGCAGTACATCCAAGGAGAGTGACAGATTTAATGGCAACACCCTGCTGCTAGGAATCATCCGGGATTTTCTTATGGGAACCCAAGTGGAGGGCTGGAACCTCCACAAGTTCAGAGACCGCCACCCTCTCCTCAACAACAACAAGGGCAACCACAGAATCAGCAGTAGAGTGGGTTTAGGCCAGCTGGGCCATATCGACCGCCAGGCTACCAGTTCAATCGCCCACCTCAGTAGGGCTATACACCATCTCCGCCTCGGTCCTATTTGGAGAGCACTTTAGAGACATTTATGAGAAGGCAAGCCAGATTTAATCAGGACAGCTCCACTTAGTTCAAAAACATAAATACTTCGCTCGATGAGCTGAGGGGCCAGATATCCCAGCTGCTGAAGAACCAAGGGAGGTTGCCTTCGCAACCGGAGCTGAATCCGAGGGCTCAAGCCAATGCTGTGGTCTCCGTTACCACATGTGGAGGACGGGCAACTGACCCCATTATGATTCCAGGTGTGACAAGGAGCAAGTCATAACTGAAGAGGCCATTATTGGAGGTGAAAAAGAAGAGGCTGTGGAAGAGCCTACAAAGAATGAGGAGAAGGCAGATTCACCATCCATCACACCTACAACAACATCGTCTCCTAGTGATGTCACGAGAAATAAAGGAAGCCAACCTCCCCCGCCGTATCCATAGAGGTTGGCTTTAGCTAAGATGGGGAAGAAATACTCCAAATTCATAGAGCTTCTGAAGGGCATCCAGCTAATCATCCCATTCATGGATGCCATCACGGAGATTCCCATTTATGCCAAGTTCTTAAAGGACATTATCACGGGGAAGAGGAAGCACGAAGAGATAAAGCTCATGGAGGACTCTACCTCCATCGTAAAGAATCATCTCCTGCAGAAGCTACCAGATCTGTGAAGCTTCACGGTTCCATGCTCCATAGGATGTACGCCCATCAATCGTGCCCTAATAGATTTAGGAGCGAGCATCAGCCTGATGTCGCTTCCCATATTTGAGAGACTGCAAATTGGGAGCGAGTTGGAGCCCACGAATATGTCCATACAGCTGGTGGATCATTCGATTACATACCTGGTGGGCATTGCCAGGGACATTATTCTGCAGATACCTCCTGGGTTATGTGTTCCAGTTGATTTTGTTATCATGAATATGCCTGTGGGAGGGAGCTCCCAGCTTATACTTGGCCGCCCCTTCTTGGCGACGGCACGCGTCTTGATTGATGTCCGTGAAGGGACTCTCTCGTTGAACGTGGGCAATATTGAAGCCCAATTTAGGCTGCAGAAGCCTATGAGGAGCATGTTCTTGAAGAAGGAGCTAGCTATTTGGAGCTCCTAGAAGATGAGGCTGTAGGAGATTTTACTTCTGAGGGGGTCATGAAGGAACCGATAAGAACAGGTGTCGATGACGACGGTGACCCAGTTTACCACAAAGCGGTTGCCGCTTATATCCGTGTGTTGGATGATGAGCTCTTGGATCATTCTCCACATCACAAAAAGCTGGAGGTCATCAGTTACGCGAAGGAAAAGCCTGGAGTGGAAAGACGCCAGATACGTCGCACGGTATCGTTGGTAAGAACAATGCGTGAATCTCATGCGCACCAAACGACCATTGAAGAACCCGAGGGAGTCGAGCACATGACTCAAAATGAGTGCTTATTGGGAGGCAAACCAATCTCTTAGATCTTGGATTTTCTTTTTCAATTTCTTATGTTTACTTTATCTATTTAAGAAAACCAAATAAAAACGATATTTATTTCTCTTAAAAATTCAAAAATCATAAAAATTTGATGGGTTCTTCCTTTTTATAGGTCGAACATGTAAGGGCATGCAAATCGATGTTTAAAATAGAAGAAAGCCGAAGGAGAGCAGCAAATTTGAAGAGCGGATCAAAGGAGAAGAGCAAAAAGGGGACACAGGTTGCTCGACCGAGCAGCCACTCTGCTCGGTCAAGCAGCACAGGCACGAGAAAGAAGAGCAAAAACATCGCTCTGTCTACATGGCCAGAGAAGATTTTGCTCGGTCCGATCAGACACCGACTCGACCAAGCAGCCACCTGCTCGGTCGAGCAGCGCAGGCTCGCCAACACAAAGAAGAAACAACGTTCTGTCTACGCGGCCCGAGCATCCTCTGCTCGGTTCGAGTAGCGATCTGCTCGACCGAGCAGACCATGCTCGATCGAGCATAAGAGGGAGTGTCCTAAACTTTTTTATTACGTGTCCGACTCGACCGAGCAGCTTCCCTGCTCAATCGAGTCGATTTATCCCAATTTTTCGGGCCCACATCTGAACGAGCTGTGTATTTAAAACCCAACTCGTTTTATCCTTTCCCTAATCTTTCTAACTTAATCGAAACTACTGCCGGAGCAATCAACCCCCTACCCTACTCGATCTACCCTCCCCCATCGTCGTTCACCCCTCTGTCGCTCGTGCCACCGTCTGCGCTGCCTGTACGTTCAAACCCTCTCCCTCTCCGGTTAGTCTCTCTCTCTCTCTCCCCCCCCCTCCCTCCCTCCCCCCTCTCCATCCGCCCCTATTCCCTTCCCCCCTTATGATCACCGACGAACGCTGACGGTGCCACAGATGCCGACGCCAACGCCGACGCCACCCAAAACCGCCTCTTTCCTATTGAAACCCCCTCTCCTTGTGTCTCACGGTCACGTTTCTCGTCCTCCTCTCGACTCCCGTACCACAGATGATCATCTGACGGCGTTGGAGGAGTCGACTTGTCATCTTCGATGGGATTTCAACATCTTAGTACGCTCGACGGCGACACATCATGAGAGAGTCGAGACAGACCGAGCCTCCATCATTGACCTGCTTCGGACACGTGGCCCACCACCCGTGATCCTCGCTCCTGCCCCTCCACCCCGGCCAGCCACTGTGACTACCGTTGCACCACTCAGTGGTCCACATTCTTAGGCTTCTACAGAGCCTGCTTCTACAGAGCCTGCTTCTCCCTCACCTGAGTCGGTCACCACAGTCCAGTCCACCACTGCTCTTGTCCTATATTCATCACCCACATTTTCACGTCCACAGCAGCGGGACCCATCACCACCTCCAGAGGGTGGTGCCCCTGCTTGATGTTGTCCCTACCCACTTTTTGCTTCCCTCATATTATATTGTGCACATCTGTCTGTTTGGGGCCCTGGTCTGACATGGCTTGGGGAAGGACCCACTATGCATCATCTTTTCAGCATTGCATCATATCACGTCTTATTTTCTTCTACACAGTTTTATTTCTCATTCATTTTCTACCGCCTCACACACCCACCCTTTCTAGCATCATCTCCTGCATACTAACGTTTTCTCAGCAGTGAGGACACTGCTGGGTTTAGCTTGGGGGATGAGCGCTACCGCTTTATTTTTATTTTTCTTTTCTATTTTTCTTCCTTTTTCAGCTTTTTAGTTTACTTTTCCACCCGTTTTCAACCTTTTTATCTTTTTTCTCATTCAGCATCACGTTTTTTCATTTTTTTTTGCCACGCATGCATGTCTGTTTTTAGTTCTTTTATTTTCTCCACCCTTTTTTCTCTTTTTGCTAAGATTATTCTGCATGATGATACTTCTCGTTGTCCTAAGTAACTTTTCACGGTGCTTATTATTTGATGACATGCTATTTATGGTAGTTTCAGTTTTGCTTTCTATATGTATGCATATTCTTTAGCAGATCTAAGTATCTAGTATGCGCTATGTTGGTTTCAGTAACTTTTCATTATTTTCATTATTTTCATTATTTTCATTCTCCGCTATTTTCAGTTTTGCGCTATTTTCATTAAGTATGCGCTATTTTCTAGTATGCGCTATTTTCATTAAGTATCTAGTATGCGCTATTTTCATTCTCCGCATATTCATTATTTTCATTATTTTCATTCTCCGCTATTATTTTCATTATGGTAGTTTCAGTTTTGCTTTCTATATGTATGCATATTATTTTCATTATTTTCAGTATCTAGTATGCGCTATGCTGATCTAAGTCCTCAGTAACTTTTCATTATTTTCATTCTCCACATATCTTTATGATTCTCTACATATCAGTTGGTTTCACCCCCGCAGCTACCTTTACCGTATCATACTCCCCAAAAATCCCAAAAGAGATAAATATAGCTTCTAAACAAAATGAAAAAAAAGAAAAGAAAAAGAAAGAAAAGAAATAAATAAAATTGTTTCATATTTCTTTATTAGAAGCTATCACAATTACTTGGAAAAATACAAAAAAACGTTCATATCCTATTCCTAGATGCGACACCTCGAGCTAAGCTTGGAGGGGTGAACAAATTGATCATATGAGTGAGTATACCATTAGAGTGGAGACGGTGCACAACGGGGAGATTAGATAATTCTTGAACTTTACGAAATACTTTAGTTTTGGAGATTTCTCATGATTCGAAATGGATATTTGAATAGCATGATTCATTTCCATTCTTTATTGCATGCCGGTGTGACTTCTATATGCTCCATGTGTATCTATATATTGAAAAGTGCATTGCCAACTCTTTTTATACTAGACTCTATAGATTGCATGAGATTGATATGAGTTGATGGCATTATTTTAGAAGATCCCTATTTTTGTCTCTATTGCATTCTAGACATATGATTAGTAGAACTTGAAAATACCATTAGCATGTGTTTTTACCATTCGAAGCATCGTGACATACTATTGAGACTTGAGATCTGATTGAACAATCTTGTCACCCTCCATCCATCTATATTCTCTTTTTATTTTTTATTCCTATTTCTGTTGTTTATCTCCCGGCGTACCTAGTATTCGTCTTCCTCGAGGACAAGTAAGAGGTAAGCATGGGGGATTTTGATGTGTCCATATTTTCCATCTTTTAATAGCATCATTTCATTGCATTTCATATCATCTTTGTATACAAATCCCATATTTTCCTACGATATTGCAATTCTAACGCCATATTCGAGTTTCGTAGAGTTTTATGGATTTTCTGAGATTTTGGAGCGATTCTGGACCCATTTTGGATATGGACACATCCGGCATACCCTGGAGCCTGTTGGCGTAGCTCTACTAGAGTTCGCCCAGTTTTGGAGGCCTATGGGAGGAGTAGAGGAGATTGCCAGGAGAGGAGGAGAAGCTGCAAGAAGCAGCTCGGGATTTCCCAGGCGACTCGATCGAGCAGAGCACCTGCTCGGTCGAGCAGTTGCATGAAGAAGAAGGAGGGCTGATACGCAGGCTGCTCAGACCGAGCACCCATGGTGCTCGGTCGAGCAGCTCCTATCTTTGAAGCATGATTAACCTCCTACTCGAACCGAGCAGATCTTATGGCAACCGAGTCAGTTGGCTGCTCGGTCGAGCACGGCTGACTCGGGCCGAGCAGACAGAGTGGCATTTAGTTGGAGAAGCACGACACCTGACGTACTCGACCAAGCAGGAGGGCTGCTCGACTGAGCAGCCCGACCGAGCAAGCCCCTACTCGACCGAGTCACTGACTCGGTCGGCAACAATGAAGGCTATTTTCGGAAGTTTGCATGGCCGTCTGATGCGCGCTTGGGAGTGAAGTGTGGATCTGGGTTGTGTGAATTGGGTAGTTCATTCTATTGTAGTTTTTGAATTATTTTTGGAGAGAAATAGGGGATTAGAAACATTGTTAGATCTAAACCTATTTTTTTGGAGGTTATCGAATTGCTTTTGGAGATCTATTATTCTTAGCGCTTTGGAATCTGCGTATTTCGTTGGATTGTTCTTGGTTATTGTTTTTCTTCGCCTTCGATACGTAAGTTATTCAATTCCAATTCGATTAATTTGATATGATGTTTCCCTCGATAAAAATCGTGGTTTTGCTCACTAAAATCACCATGTGTGAGTAGTTTCCTATAGGGTTGATGGGCTAGCCCTAAGATCGTGGGGGGAGATGTAGATCTGGATCTCTAGGTTGAATTAGGAATAAAGAGGAGTATTTCGATCGATCCTATCGGATCTCTAGGATAACTCGCACTGAGATCATGTCCTTGGTCTGTGGAATTGATGAGTTTAAGGGGTATCCTTGGGATTTGAATAGGGAAATCGATGGGTCCAACCAAGGATCGTGACCATGCCCGGCTCGTGCCTTGAGGGGATCCACCGACGAACTATACCGCTACATTGACGGCTACTAACATTGCGTCAATGAGAGCCACTGAAATGCCTCGAAATTCTAACCTACGAGAGTGGTACAAATTGAGAGATTAATCCCCTAAACCTAATGCAACGTAAGGATCATATTCCAACATCAATCTTCGACGGTCTTATCGATGATCCCTAAAACCCTAGTTCTTTTTATTGTCAAATCAACAACAAACACTACTTTCTCAACCGACAGCTATCTCACTCCGAGATATAAAAATAAGCTGAGACTCCAAATACACTGTCACCGTCCATGTGGGATCCGACATATTTTATACTATAATTTGACACCGTCCGCTTGCAGATAGAGCCCGAAATTGACACCTAGGGGCCATACTACGCCTAGCGACCGTGACATCGCTAGGTGGAATTTAGGTGTAGGTTCCGGATGCGTCACTCTCCAAGCTCGCACAGAAACTTACTAAGTTTCAGAGACATCTGTTTAAACGGATACCACCTAGAAACAGTGAACAAACATAACAAATAATACTTGTATGTAACGACTCTTAAAAACGTTGCTAAAACCATCATTGAGCGTTTCGAGGGACTCCCGTCGGGTCTCTACCATACAACAATACGAGCAATGGAGGCCAATACAATTGAGAACAAGAAGTGCAAAAATCAACCAGAATTCCAACTCTGGCATAATAGACTCGGACACCCCGGAGCGGCCATGATGCAACGCATCATATCCCAATCCTGTGGAATTAATTTGAAGAACCTGAAGTTACTTCGAAAGGGTGAATTTTCTTGTCCCCTTGTTCAAAAGGTAAATTGATTACGAGACCATCTCCACCTAAAGTGGACTCAGAGTCTCCCAGCTTCCTAGAGAGAATACATGGAGACATTTATGGGCAATTCACCCCTCAAGTGGCCATTCCGGTACTTTATGGTACTGATAGATGCATCTTCCAAATGGTCATATGTGTGCCTACTGTCCACCCGCAATGTAGCATTTGCAAAGCTACTGGCACAAATCATTAAGTTGCGGGCGCATTTTCCAGATAACCAGATTAAGAAATTACGTCTGAATAACACTGGGGAATTTACATCACAAGTCTTTCTAGACTACTTTCAAGCAATTGGCATTAAAGTTGAACATACTGTAGCACATGTTCACACCGGAACAGGTGTGCTGAATATCTTATAAACAGACTACAATGGATTACTCATCCATTGCTATGCAATCCAAGTTGCATGTGACTGCATGGGGTCATGCAATTTTGCATGCTGCATCGATAATAAGATTACGACCATCTGATAGTCAATCTTATTCACCGATGCAACTTGCATATGGAACTCCACCAAATATCTCTCACTTGAGGACATTTGGATGCGCAGTCTATGTCCCTATCGCACCACCACAGAGGACCAAGATGGGTCCCCAACGTCTCCTAGGTATCTATATAGGGTTCGACTCACCATCGGTCATTAGATACCTAGAACCCCTAACGGGGGACGCTTTCAAGGCATGTCTAGAAGACTGTGAATTTGACGTGAATAACTTTCCCAAACTAGGCATGGACACCAAGAAGCCTAAAGCTTCAAAGACCATTTCATGGGATACAAGAACCTTATCCAATTTGATCCGCGCACAAACCAATGTGAAGATGAGATCCTGAAGATCCTCCAAATACAAAATACAGTTCACATACTACCAGAAAAATTCACTGACACGCAGAAGGTCGTCATATCATACGTCCATGCTGCAAACACGCCAGCTAGGATTGACATACCCAAAGATGGATGCAATCCACCTGCAGCAGAAGTGGTCGTACCTCAACAAAAGAGAGGACGACCCCCAGACTCCAAGGATAAACTTTCTCGAAAGAGGAAAACTCCTGGAGAAACTAAAATGATACCACCACAGGATGCTGAGCTCAGCCCAGACACCTCTCCCCTCCTAAAACCCCCTGAAGAGGAAACTATAGGAGAAATATCATTAAACTAAAATGATACCACCACAGGAAAAGCACAATCATCGATGACGACTTCACGTTCATTTTTGCTAATCATGTCACTGAATATGACGATGATATCGATCCATGCTCTCTAGCAGAATGTAAACATAGAGAGGATTGGCTAAAATGGAACAAGGCAATAGGAGTAGAGCTGGACTCACTCTCGAAACGCAAATTTTTTGGACCTGTAGTCCCAACACCAAAGGGTGTAAAACTTGTGGGATATAAATGGGTATTCGTAAGAAAGAGAAACGAAAATAATAAGATCGTATGCTATAAAGCGTGCCTTGTTGCACAAGGTTTTTCCCTACAACCAGGAATAGATTATGATGATTAATACTCTCCGGTCATGGATGCGATCACTTTTTGATTTATAATCAGCTTAACAGCTACGAAAGGCCTGGATATGCATCTCATGGATGTTGTGACTGCATACCTAATCCGGTAATATAGATAAGGTCATCTATATGAGACTTTCAGATAGGTATAAACTACCAACAAAAATGTCAAATAGACCTCGGGACGTCTACTCTGTCAAACTTCAAAGATCACTATATGGTCTAAAACAATCGGGAAGAATGTGGTATAACAGACTCAGTGAATTCCTCGTACAACAAGGATTCATAAATAATGAAGTCTGCCCTTGCATATTTATAAGAGCAAAGGGAACATGATTCGTAATAATTGCCGTCTACGTAGACGATTTAAATCTCATTAGATCTCTTGAAGAGATAGCTGAGATATCCAAAAGCCTTACACAGACTTTTAAGATGAAAGACCTTGGCAAAACAAAGTACTGCCTCGGCTTACAAATTGAACACCTCAGTGGAGGAATCATGTTACATCAATACACTTACACATGGAAATTGTTGAATAATTTCCAAATAGACAAATGTCACCCGCTGAGTACACCAATGGTCATCAGATCATTGGATGTGGACAACGACCCCTTCCATCCGCTGGAAGAGGGGGAGGAAACACTTGGTCCTGAAGTACCTTACTTAAGTGCCATTGGAGCACTCCTCTATCTGGCAAACTGCACGCGTCCCGATATAGCGTTCGCATTTAACCTACTAGCCAGATACAGTTCAATGCCCACAAAGCGCAACTGGAATGGAGTGAAGCACCTTCTGCGCTACCTCCAAGGGTCAGACGACCGGGGACTATACTACCAGAAAGGCGTATCCTCCAACTTAGTGTTTTGTAGATGCAGGATACAGATCTGATCCTCACACTGCAAAGTCCCAGACTTGTTTCGTATTCACCTACGGTGGAATAGCCATATCATGGAGATCTGTGAAGCAAACCTTGACAGCAACCTCATCTAACCACTCCGAACTCATTGCGATCCATGAAGCTAGCAGAGAATGCTTTTGGCTACGTTCAGTCATTCAACACATCCTGGTGACGACCGGCCTGAAGACGGGCGACCTTGAACCAACCACCATGTATGAAGACAATGCAGCCTACATAGCTCAACTACAATGTGGCTACATCAAAGGTGCCAGGATGAAGCACATTTCCCCCAAACTTTTATGTACGCATGAACTACAAGAAGACAGACAGATCGACATCCAGCAGATCCAGTCTTGCAACAACCTGGCAGATCTGTTTACTAAAGCACTACCTCGATGTACCTTTAGAAAACTTGTAATAGGAATTGGGATGAGACAGTTGAAAGACTTACAAGCCTGAAGCTTGTACACAACAGGGGGAGTTAATATGGTGTTGTACTCTTTTTCCTTAGCTATTGGTTTTTTCCATTGGGTTTTCCATAGCCAAAGGTTTTAACGAGGCAACCACATCAACTCTGGATCCATAGCATCTACCACTGGTAATATCCACCTATTAGGGGAAGTTAAGGAGACTTGCACTCTTTTTCCTTAGCTATTGGTTTTTCCCACTGGATTTTCCATAGCCAAAGGTTTTAACGAGGCAAGACCTCCTTACTTAGGATCCAGAAGTATCCATAACCTCATGACCTGATAAGATCTATGAATCCCGAAGCATTCATATACCAAGCTTACAACAATGGATGGATAATAGGAAGTGTTATGAACGGCCTTTTGTAGGCCCAAGTGGAGCCCAAAAGGGTTTAGGGTATCCACCCATTATGTAATTATTTTCTATAAATAGAGGGCAACGGGTTCAGTAGCCGACACTCTCATAACAGTTTTAATTAATATTAAATCAAATGATTGTTACTGGTTAATTATGGAAAAAGTGTTTTGTTAAAGTCACGTGTGATTAGAATAGTCCTACTGGCCCAATATAGCGATTTGAATTCTACTCAAGAATGATAGAAACTTGATATATTTCATGTCAGATTTATTCTTGATGTAGACGGTTGACGAATGAATCTGCTAGTTCTAGGTGTATATGTTGTGTAGGGGTTTTGGCGGAACCCTCAGAGCTCGGATCTGTACCCGTCCTAAGTCGGACAGACCACAGGGGCTAAAAGCGCAGTGGAAAATTAAAAACTATCTAGCTAAACAAATTTAGCTAGGCCTTGAGAGAGCCAGAACCTAGTCCGATCTATGCCAACCTGGGATGGATCAGACCACCATAAGAGGGATCTATTCTACTGCGACGAAATTAAACTACACTAAAATTTGCTTAACCACATACTCGGAATCTCGACCCTGGAGCGGGTAAGATGTACCGCACCGTCTTCTGACGCTCCTCGTAGCCGAACCGCCTTGACTCGATGCACCCGAGCCGCCTCGCACCTTCGAACCGATCTGCCCGAGCTGACTCCCGCCTCCAAGCCGATCACACGCGGTAGAAAGTTTCACTTGAGTAGACCTGCGTCTTAGACGTCTCGATCCGAATCCAAACCCCCTTTGTAGTCATGCTAGGACTAGTCGGGAGAATAGAAAGAAGAGAGAGAGAATAGTTTAGTTGTAGATCGAGCTTGCTCTAAAATCTGGAGCTACTCGATCGAGGACTTGGTGCATTTTTCAACGAAGAGAGTGCACCCCTATTTATATAGGGACTCGGCACTTCTACTTTCGTTGTGAGCAATGTGGGACTAAAACAAATATAGGAGAAATTAATTTAGCTAATTAAGCTTTATTTGAAGTTTTAGTAAGCATTTCATAAATACCAACTTCAATGAATTAATTCTCCTTATCCATTAAACATTAGACACCAAACAAGCTATAAATTCGAAGGGCTTCGAATGGTGAACGCGTAGGAATGAACGTCGACGAATTTTGACTTCGTTTGTCCCTTCAAACAATTGCCCAAAGTTGGGCAAAAAATCAACTTTCGTAGGCGCCATTAGGGGTTTCAAAAACCCTATTTTTCACTTAAGTTGCGGGCGCGCCTGCTATGCTTAGTGGGCACGCCCGCCTAAGGCAAGGAGGGCGGGCGCGCCGGCCCGCTGGGCAGCGGGCCGCACCCGCTGCAGCAGCGGGCGCTCGCCCGCTGCAATTAGTGGGCCACGCCCGCTTCGCAGCGGGTCGTGTGCCCGTTTGTCCTTGCGGACGGGCTTGTTAGCCCAGTGGGTCTAACCCACTTTGCCTTGGACTATTTTTGCGTGTCTGGGCTCGTTTGAGGTCCGATTTGGACGTGGTTTGAACCTGTGTTTAGACCGAGACGATCCCGTCAGCCAGATAACCCTTTCCAATGTATTTGTTCCTACAAATATTGTCGTAACCAATTTACGACACGTTTAATCTTTGTTTGCATCAAATGCAACATTATCCCTATTGCATCTACGACTTATTTTCACAACTAGCTTTGTGAACATCAACTATTCCATTTCATCAAATGAATCTCTCTGATTATTCTTCCTATTACTAAGACACGAACGCTACTCGGTGTGAGACCCTACAGCCTGACCTTACCACAGGTTGGGGCTTGAAACCCCTAGACGACGGTCACCACGAGTAGTAGTTGTCGTCCCTGTTTCAGAATCATCATAATGTGATCGACCCATTGACAAAAGTATCGTTGGGTTTACCTTGGTTGTGTCAGCGATGACTACCGTTAGCTATAATCCCTTCGTCAAGACTGTGTTCCTGTTGGCGTAGGGTATGGTTTACTCTCAACCCTATTAGACAACATTGGTCAGTATACGGCAGTCTCAGTTGTATTTACATTGTACTTCTTACAACGTACCCCGGCCGAGGATTAGCACAAAGACTGTACTTAGCCTGTGACACTAACTTCCCTTTAACGGAAGAGACGAATCCCATCTTAGTCATCTACTCGCCTCGAGAGCTTCAGGTGCAACCCAACCTAAGATATTTCAGCAGGCCTAGCCTCGAAGCTAGATCATTGGTCTAAGCTACACCGTTCACTCACAGGTTCGTACAAATGACTTCAGGTCATAAGGACCAGCTAACCTATCATCACCCTAGAGTTATTATAGACAGTTTAGTTAAAGTTTAACCATTTAATAACTCTAAGTTGGTTGTTCAGTGAACTCATTCTCCAATGAGCACCTATGTCTCGTCTCCGACTTCACCAAGTCGAATGACTACGAGATCATCATTACCCTAAGTTAAGACAATGACACAGTGGTCTATCCGATGTGTCGATATCCAGTTCTCGACATCTATGACCACGAACCGTTTAAGACTTAAGTTTCTATTCGGTCGCTTACTACTCATAATCGAGATCTTATCTGGATACGTAAGGACCTAACTATAAGTCTATGGACATTATCTAAGCACATTTATTCAAACGATTTCATACTTAGGATATTTGACACCATATATCTTATGAACAAGACGTACACATAGGATAAATCGCCTTATGGACATATATCCTCCTACATCTCCCACTTGCACTTAGGCTATTTATCTCGGTATCTCATACCGTTATAGCATATCAGTCACTTTGACATTTATATGACAAACCTAGGAGTGGATTTACTAACGAGTATCTATAATGCATTTTAATGGATTATTATTATACATCTCTTGATCACACAAAGTTGATCCTTTGGAAAAATGATTTAGATCGATTTTCCTTTCTTTGTATAGCTAACAATTAGCTTATACAATCTAGATGTAGGGTCTAACATTTCTATAAGTCAATCTCAGCTCATTCCAATTTTCTTGTGTCAATATGTCAAGTACATGCATGACACCCTAATTCTCTATATATACGATTAAATCAAAACTATTTTGATTCAATGTTTTATATAGATGATTCAAATGAGTTGGAATCCTTTTTACTTAGTCCGAAAGACCGGAACTAAGTATATGAGCTAGCTCACACTGAATTTAAGAATTATCCGGTTAAGTACTTCAATCATATATCTAAATCATATTTAGACTATATATATAAGCAGTATAACCAATCGATAAGTGCTTTTATATGGAGCGTACTAGTGTCAGGTTGGGTTTGACGAATGAGTCAAGTCAAGATCGGTTTAAGGAATCTTGACATTGACTTAGTCAAACGTCCTACACTGTACTTTTCCCTTAACTACATTTAATATTAACTCTTTAATAACCAAATGTAGTTTATTAAGAATTAACCTTAATATGCGTATAATTGTGATCACACACAATTTATACGCTCCTGGAACTTATTCTTAACTATTGATTGACTATAACATTAAGTCAACTCCAAAACAAACAAAATTTTCTGAAGCTCCGCATCATAGTTCGAGAATTTCCGCAACCAACTTAGAAAGCCACATTTACAGAAATTTAAGCCAATCTCAATCAAATCTCAATTTCAACAGAAAGCATATTTCCGAGACATTTATTCAAAACAACGGATTCATAAAGATGAACCATAATATGCTTATCAAATAAACTTTGAGTGTTAAACACTCAATCATTGTTTTAACTTTAAGGAATGATACAGTTTATTCATGAAAGAAAATAAGTATCAGCTCCTTCTTCATCAGGTCTCTTTGAAGTCTTTGCATGGCCCCAGCAGAAACGATTGCTCAGATGCCGACCGTCCTCGGAACTTCTTCCAACCTTTGCTTCATATCAGCCACCTGTATACATTACAAGATGTCTTAGTATCTCATACTATGTGATTAAGCATTTATGGAAATTTATGCTTTATTGAGTTTAATTTGTTGTACCTGAGGTAGAGGCATCAGTATGCCCCTTCCTCTTTTCTGCAATGTAAATCTTGCAGTTCCTCTTCCAATGACCCATCTTATGGCAGTGGAAGCACTCAGATTTTGACGGGGCCCCTTTCGTACTTTTCTTCCCCTTCTTCGCCTTGGCAGATTGTTGGACCTGCATCTTCTTACCCTTGCCTTTTGACTGGTCTGAAGAAGCAGAGCCAACAACCAATGCAGTCAGGTTCTTCTCGATTCCCTCAAACTGCGTAAGCATATTGAGGAGACCAGGAAGATCCGTTTCAATACTGTTCATAATGAAACCAGTAATGAAAGGCTTGAAGTCCGGGATTAAAGACTTAAGGATAATGTCCACAGACATCTCATTGTCCATGACAAAACCCAACTGGGCGGCGTCTTCCACCTACCCGATCATCTTAATGACATGATCTTGTACGGGCCCTGTCTCCATCTTTGTGCCCCAGAGGTTGCTCGTGGCTTCAAACTTGACAGCTCTAGACAGCTTGCCGTATAACTCTTGTGCATTCAGAAGCATACTTTGAACATCTATATGTTCATGCTTCCTCTGCAGTTCGTTATTCATCGAAGCCAGAGTAAGGCACCTGGCCTTCGCTGCATCCCTCTGGTATAGCTTATAGGCTTCCTTTTCCTCGAAGGTCGCATCGTCATCGGGCTTCTCCAGAGCGTCCTCGAACAGCACGTATCCAATCCCGGCTAGAGAAAGGACTAACTTAATGTTCCTAAGCCAGTCTTTATAGTTCGTTCCATCGAGCATGTTCTTCTCTACCATATACTTAAAGACCCGAATCCATTCTACAATTTAGTATATACTTTAGTCAGTATATGTTCGTTGTATAGTTTCAATGGTTTTTAATAAAAATATATTCTCCCACTAAATGTATTAAAGCCATAATAATAAACAGTTTATTATAAAATAACATTTGTGAGAGAGGGATCCAACTACCCTGAATCTGACAACCTTGAGTGTGTCTCAACAAGTTGTCCGACCCTGCAGTCGGTTGATGAACTCGTCGTCAATCATATTAAATATGATTCCCTATCGATTTTACCCCTAGTCATTTGTGATCATGATTGTGCTCATCCGGATCACAATGGCTAGCCTAGTCGGACCCTTGTTTTCGTGTCTAGCCTGACTTACCCCGCCGCTCGGTGTATGCACGACACGTCGGTTTGGGTCAGGTCTTAGACTACATTCTTGGTTAGACTTACGCCGGTGCTCGGTGAATGCACGAGACGACGGTTTGGGTCAAGTCAAGATGTTATCAAGAAATCGGTTTCTATAAGATTGCCATGTCACAACTTGAGTGTAGCTCAACAACCACAACACGGGTCTTGCAGTTGCCAACTCCTAAAATAAGGAGGGCTGCGATTTATCTTGAACAAGATTATTATCGTATTTGACTTAGGTATAGTCAATGGACTTACACAGTCATGATTCGACTCCTTGCGGTCCAGCGGACGCGGCCAGGGAATTGACTAAGCCAGGACCACTCGGCCCCTAGACTAGCTAGGGTGGTCCAGCAAACTTAGCCAAGCACATTGACTGACATCATGATCCATTGAAGGAGTTTCATCAATTTTATGTTCGTCCATCAACTAAACGGCTTTTAATTAAAACTAGTTAATCCTTATCAACTAGTGGATCTTAAAATTCAAAATTTTATAGATTTGTTGAACAGTTTTTATTAGATCCTTATCAACTATAAGGTTCATATGTTCATCGTGCTACCCCAATCTAATTAGGATTTTAATAAAACAATTACAACATTTTTCAAAAATATTCTTTTAATGATAATCATCATTTAAACGATTTATTTTAATGATTTTCAATCAAAAGGGACCACCTTAATCTGGTATTAGGTTTCGATGTTGCTTTTGTTTATTTAAAACGTAGCATGTCACTAGTCATTAAAATTTTATCTTATAAAGTTTTAATCAGTTAATGGCTAACCAAAAGTTCATGAATACACTATTCAGCATGTCCATTAAAACATAAACCAACTAATTTAATCGCATAAATTAAAGGTCCAACTAGTGACATATAATGAAAGCATGCAAGTTAAAAATTATCTATAACATAATCAAACAACTTGCAAATCTAAAATTTAACATTTAAATTTAAAGATCTAAAATTTAAAGCTTGAAGCATTTTTATCACATAAAACTAGGCTTCAAAAATTATCATATAATTTTAAATTCAAACCTTAAGCTTTAAAATTTTAACCAAACATTTCTAAGATTAAAATATCGCATAAAGTAATCTTGAAACCAATATGTAATTAAAATAATTAAATTTACAATTCCATCTTATGGGAATAAAATTTTTCTTTATATCACATATATTTTAAAACAATTTTAAAACCCTTTTAAAATCATTTGAAATTAATTTTAAAAAAGATTTCGGATAAAAAAATTCACTTTTTATGCAACCAAAAGAATTAAATTTTCAATATCATCGCATGAAATAAAATTTCTTTTCTTTTATGTTTCATAAACTTTAAAAAAATTTAAATGCTTGCAAAAATTATTTTATCTTATAAAATAAAATTTTAAAAGGCATTTAAATATGAAAGACCTATTAAAATTATCTCATAAAATTTAAATTGTCCCAAAAAAATTTCATGTTATAAAAAAATTTTAAATCACAAAAAATATTAAACTGATTTTAACATAAAGTCAAATAGTCTGTTTGTTCAAAACAAGCAGCCTAAAGAATTTAAAATCATCGCTCAAATAGATCTACAAGCATAACCGTGCTCTGATACCACTGTAGGGGTTTTGGCGGACCCTCAGAGCTCGGATCTGTGCACGTCCTAAGTCGGACGGACCACAGGGACTAAAAGCGCAGCGGAAAATTAAAAACTATCTAGCTAAACAATTTAGTTAGGCCCTGAAAGAGCCAGAACCTAGCCCGATCTATGCCAACTTGGGGTGGATCTGACCACCCCAAGAGGGATCTATTCTACTGCGACAAAATTAAACTACACTAAAATTTGCTTAACCACATACCTGGAATCTCGACCCTGGAGCAGGCAAGATGTACCGCACCGTCTTCTGACGCTCCTAGCCGAACCGCCTTGACTCGATGCACCCGAGCCACCTCGCACCTTCGAACCGATCTGCCCGAGCTGACTCCCGCCTCCAAGCCGATCACACGCGGTAGAAAGTTTCACTTGAGTAGACCCGCGTCTTAGACATCTCGATCCGAATCCAAACCCCCTTTGTAGTCTTGCTAGGACTAGTCGGGAGAATAGGAAGAAGAGAAAGAGAGAATAGTTTAGTCGTAGATCGAGCTTGCTCTAAAATCTGGTGCTACTCGATCGAGGACTTGGTGCATTTTTCAACGAAGAGAGTGCACCCCTATTTATATAGGGAGTCGGCACTTCTACTTTTGTTGTGAGCAATGTGGGACTAAAACAAATATAGGAGAAATTAATTTAGCTAATTAAGCTTTAGTTGAAGTTTTAGTAAGCATTTCATAAATTCCAGCTTTAATGAATTAATTCTCTTTATCCATTAAACTTTAGACACCAAACAAGTTATAAATTCGAAGTCCAAGCTATTGGAGCTCGTGATGTTCTAGTCTACAACAAAAAGAGCTCATCAAGGTGGGTCGGATCTGTTGGGGATCATGTAGATGGCAAACAAACACTAGATGGGGTGTGATTAGTGTTTCTAAGTACAAATGCCTAAATAAAAATTCTAACCCTCTGGTATTGTCCAAGTCTCTTAAAAGAGTTACCTTCTAAGTACTTAATCAACACATATAAATCTACTTATAAGATAAAATGATAGATATGCAATAGAAGCTAAATCACAAGAAATTGCAAGTAATAAATAGAGAGAGAGAAAAATAACAATAGTAAATACATGTATAGTTATCCTAGTTCACCCACCCTAGAGCTACGTCTAGTCTCCAACCACTGTGGGATTTCTCCACTATCAAGCTTTCAACCAAGAGAGCAAACATGCCTCAAATTAGAGGGCTTCTACATGCACCTAGCTCCTCTTGCTAGAAATTTCTAAATACAACAATCCAACCTCACCAAGTGAGGAACTCAACAATTGAGGCTTTTCTCAACCCAACCAATACAACCAACAATCACTTACCACCATACTACGTGTAGGTATACAAACCTCTTTTGAAGATGACCTCTTACAATCTCATATAGCCAATATGTTGAAGCTTTATGTGAAGTGAAATGGCTATGGAAAAATCCCTTTTCGATCACAAAATGATGAAGATTAAAACAAAGAGATCAAGAGAAAAAATCAATTGGAATCTCAGAAATATCAAGATTGAGCTTGAAGAGAGTCTCAATTGATCAAGGCTAAAATACATCATTCACACAACTAGGAGTTTTGATGCATTTTCCTTGAGCTTGGCCACTTCTCTTGAAGTCTTGCACTTTCATAAGTCCTTTAGTTGAGCTTTTGATCTTCAATGTGAGATTCAAGTTCCTTGACTTTTCATCATCAAGCTTTGTTTCTATATCTTCATTTGACTTTAAACTTGAGTTCACCAATGTGACTTTAATCCTACACAACTTCAACTCGTAAAACATAATTAGTAACACTAATTATTTGCTTATTATCAAAACCAACTTAGGGATGATGCAATAACCTACAGAAGAATCTGGGGTCTAACCTGACTTAAAATGTAGGATTTTTTGGGCTTATTTTTTGTTCTTTACTAGCAAGGAAGAATATAAGATTTTATAGTTATATTAGTATACAAAGATAATGGAAGCAACCTGTTGGGAATAATACCGAAACAACTTGGGATCCACGTAGAAACCAATCCAACAAACTGATCGGAAATCTAGGGCTAGCAATAAAGAATCCCAATTCACCCAACAGTAAACCCTACGACCTTGCAAATAGAAGCCGCAAACGAATAATAGCAACAAGCCATATCAAATGCAGACCCAAGAGAATTTACCCTGGTTCGGTTGTAAATAACCTACATCCAGCAATCCAAGATGATTCCACTAATAGAGAGATCCAATCTTAGGGTTACAATTTTACTTCCACTCACGTGAGTAATAACTTGGCCAATATCACAAGCCCTCACAATCTCACTCAAGGAAGAAGAAATCAAAGGAGTAAAGAAGAAAACACTCACCTTCTTAATTAAACTCCAAACCCTATTCTCTCACAAGAAATCACCAATGGGGATGGCTATAGCTCTCCAAGAACTCCAGATCTGATAACAGGCCTTAACCTAATCTGAAACAACAATTAGGCTTAAATAGGGCCCCCAAAATCAAGGGGAAAACAATCTTGGCGTCGGCTAAACTACTGGCCCCGTGAGCCACTCGACCGAGCTGATCCACAGCTTGGTCTGCACAACCGAACTGACACGTGCCTCTTCAGCAGCTGGGTGGAAGGTCGAGTGCACTCGGTCGAGTAGCAAGACTGCTCGATCGAGTAGTCATTCCCTACAGAGCTCTCTTAAAACAGCCAACTCTCTGTATTCTGAGTCCATCAGAATCCACTGTAGCTCGACCGAGTATTATACTACTCGACCGAGTATTTCACTACTCGACCGAGTATTACACTACTCAACCGAGTAGCAGCCAGCTTGATCGAGCGGTAGAGCGCCCGAGTGAGGCTGAACTTGACTCTGCTTACTGTTTTAGCTCTGTGCATGTAACTCGGTCGAGCAGGTGGGACAGCTCGACCGAGTAGCTTGGGAAACTCCAAATGAGACTTTAAATCACAAAATTTAACACTCTACCTTGATTCAAATTTCATAACCAATGCTATTGCACCTCCATGCTGCACGCCATGACCCTCTCTCTGAGTTTCATCATCGTTTCGAAATACGCGCCCTCCGGTGCCACCTAAACCAACAAGCAAATCAACTCCAGGCATACCTGGAGATTGACAATGGGAACTGGCTTGGTAAACATATCTGCAGGGTTCTTCTCAGTCGGGATCTTTTGAATCTCTATTTCCTTCTTCTCCAACTCTAGGAAAGAATCACGCACCTCAATATGCTTCGTCCTCGAACTGTATGCCTGTTGATTTGTCAAATGAATGACACTTTGGCTATCTCAATGCACATGTGATGAACTCTGTGGCACCACCAAATCTCGTAGTAGACTCCTCAAGTACTTGGCCTCCTTCACAGCTTCCATCGCTGCAATCAACTCGGCATCTGTGGTTGATAGCGCAACCACAGACTGCAGGACCGATCTCCATGGTACTGCGGCAGTGCCCAAGGTGAACGCGTACCCCGTGGTAGATTGTCGCTAGTCTTTATCTCCTGCATAGTCTCTGTCGCAGTATCTTGTCAGCACCTTTCCGTCTCCTCTCCCAGAGAGGATCCCGACAGTAGCTATGCCTCGTAGATATCTCAGAATCCACTTGACGGCCTACCAATGCTCCTTGCCTGGATTGGCCATATACCTGCTAACCACTCCCATGGCTTGTGCAATATCTGGACGCGTGTAAACCATCGTGTACATCAAGCTTCCCACTACACTCGCATATGCACCTGAGACATGTATGTCTTCTCATCATCGGTACTTAGTGACTGTGTCGTCGACAGCTGAAAATGAGCTCCTAAATGTGTCGTCACAGGCTTCACGCTCTCCATCCCAACACGGACTAGCACCTTCTGAATGTACCCCTGCTGTGACAATCTGAGCTCATTCTTCTTTCTATCTCGAAAAATCTCCATGCCGAGAATCTTCTTTGCGTGCCCTAAGTCCTTCATGTCGAACTCTTGCCCAAGCTTCGCCTTCAGCTTCTTCACCTCAGACATGCTATTAGAAGCAATAAGCATGTCGTCCACGTAGAGCAACAAATAGATCTTCAAGCCATTTTCAAGTGTGTGCATATACACACATTGATCCTTGATGCTCCTCTCAAAGCCTACTCCCATCATGAAGCAATCAAATCGTTTGTACCACTGACTGGGTGACTGCTTCAACCCGTACAACATTTCTTCAACCTGCACACCAAGTTTTGTTTCCCCTCAACTCTGAACCCCTCAGGCTGTTACATATAGATTTCTGACGTGTGTTTATATTTTATATATTCACGCACGTCTTCTTTGTGTTTTTCAGTTGTTTTCCGTCGTCCCGTGTCCATTTTCTCGTGTTTAGTAGTTTTCTTTCACTTCTCCGTGTGTTTGTGTGTTTGCAAGAGTTTGCCTGGGTAGGGGACATGTAACGAAGATATCATGAGTCCCCGGGGTAACAGGAGGAGTCACGCACGATCCAGGGGGTCAAATGACCAAGATTACCATCTTTCAGCCCCCACCCGATCGGTTGGACACAGCCAACCGATCGGGTGATGCACACGTATCCAACCCGGACAGCAGCTGAAGTAAAGTGAGGATCAACCGACCGGTTCGACGACCGGTTCATCCCAACAGACTTCTCGGGAATTTGGAGCTGAATTCCAACTGATCGGGTGACATCTCACCCGATCGGTTCATCTGAAGCGATTCTTCCAAAAGATGACCCGGAGAGCTCACCCGACGGCTTGCTGACCGTGCGGAGTCAACAGAAGTCTCTGTCCTTTTGGGTGATAATTCCAACCGATCGGTTGATTACTCAACCGATCGGTTCACCTGATGACCGCATCTCCTCAAACGACGAACCGCTTGCTTCACCCGATCGTTCCAAGCGTCCGGTTGAAGTTTCTGAAGACAGCAGCCGAAGACTCAAGCAGCTCACCCGATCGGTTGATACTTCAACCGATCGGGTGAAGTCGTTTTCTATATATAGTTGCCTAGGTTTTCAGAAAACAGGAGCTGTGTACTTTTTCTGTCTTTTTCTCTATTTGTGACGGCTGGAATTTTATTGGTATTTGTACGTGTTCTGATCTTTATGAAACTTTGATATTATCTTAATTGCATTGCTACTACTTCATTTCAATTGCCTGATTATGATTTCTACGCTCGATTTTCATTTAGATCGCTTTTTAGCTCTAATGTGTGAGTAGTTCACAAATCTGGGATTTTGGTGGAAACCCCTTCGTGTGTTCTCCCTAATGCATCCATAGGACTAGGAAATCGATAGAGAATAGGAATCTATTGGTTACGCGTGGTGTTTCATTGTCATCGACGGGAAAAAGACCGCCTTTAACCATTGGGCCAAGGGGGAATAAACTTGGTGGTTGACTCCATAGCCATAGCTCACGCCCTTAGCGTAGACATCGAATCCTAGCGCGTGGGACCGGTAGGACGAGATGTTGGGAGTTATCGTTGCGAGCTTAGTGCTCCCGAGTCAGTCAGTGTTAATGGACATGGGAATGCCCACTGACCGAACCCGGGTAGTACGGCGTATCATCCTAGGCACCGACCGGAATATCGGGCCCATGTGACGCTGGTATCACTCTTAGAGGCAACGTCTCACCACTAAACCCTAATTTCGATCATGTTCCTATCCGTCGGTCGTAATAGTGAGAACACATGATAGGTTGGAAACCGAAGTCCTAGGTTTCTTTTTATATTGTTTAACCTCGTATCTATATTTCGTGACAACCCATCTATCGATTCGGGCTAGCTCACCCGTAGGGTGAACAGGTTCCTCTCTGACACAAGCACAACCACGCCTCCCTGTGTTCGACCCCCAAGCCACACTACAACACCGTGCACTTGCGGTATAAATATTTAAATCTGGTATCCCCAATCATATAACACACTTGTATGCCACAAACTTAGGGGACGTCAAACTATATGGCGCCGTTACCGGGGAGGCAACGTGCTTGTTAATTTTAAGACCTATTGAACCCTTGAGTCTAGCTCACATCTCTATCTCGCGATAATTTTCACATTCTACTTTTTCATTTTTATTTTCTATTTTTTATTTTCTATTTTTATCTGTTTCTATCCCACACTTTCTTCACGGGTGTTTGTTGCTTTTCATGCGCAGGAACACAAGGAGTCTTGACGACTTGATTCCTGTTGATCCGGAGATAAACACCACCCTGAGGCGTCGCAGAGAAGAGAAGAAGAGAAGAGTCTGAAGCCATGGGGGAGAATACCCCACCGCATAAGTCCCTGCTGGAGTACTCGATGCCATCCATCGGGTCCACCTCCTCCATCCGACCTCCTGCTATTACGGCACAGAGCTTCGAGCTCAAGCCGTCGCTAGTGACGTGGATCCAGTAGGATCAGTTCTCTGCGGCACCTATGGAGAGCCCTATCGAACATCTGGACTCCTTCCTAGAGAAGTGTGACACATTCCAGATAAATGGTGTCACAACTGAAGCAATCCGACTGAAGCTATTCCCCTTCTCTCTGTGGGATAGGGCCAAGCAATGGCTTAGGGGAAAGGACCTGAAAACCTTCAACACTTGGGAGAAGCTCTCAAACGCTTTCTTGACTAAGTTCTTCCCTCCGAGGAAGACGATGAAGTTGAGGAGTGAGATCTCCTCCTTCTCCCAAGCAAGCCACGAGTCCCTGCACGAAGCTTGGACAAGATACGAGGAAATGCAGCGGAGATGCCCTCATCACGAGCTTCCAAAGTGGCAGATTATAAATCTGTTCTATAACAGGCTGGGGGATGGCTTAAAATCTTCGATGGACACCGCGGCTGAGGGGGTCCTTCATGTCTAGAAGTGAAGAAGATGCCGGTAACATTTTAGAAAACATGGCATCAACAATGAGCGGTGGTGTGATGAGCATGCCACGCCTAGATCTGGAGGAATTCATAGAGTCGAGGACGTCGACAAGTTGTCTAGCAAATTCGATTTGCTATCGACCCAGATCTCAACGCTCATGGTAGGAGCTGGTGGTGCCGGCACCCAACAAGTATCGGCGGTGGAAGCGGAAGTCCTGGGAGACTTCGAGGGTGGTGATATCTCACCACCGGTGGATCAAGCTAGTGTGCTTTTCTTCAACCCGACGGGTAATGCGCCATATCCACCGAGGACTAGCTCGAATCTGGTTTATTCTCCCAATAACCGGAACCACCCCAATCTGAGTTACCGGGCACCGTATCAGCCGCCTCAGCAGCAGCAGCAGCTAGTATATCAGCCGCCTCAGCAGTAGCAGCAGCAGTATCAGCAGCCCATGCAGCAACAGCAGCAACAATATCAGCAGTATCCCTCCAGGAACCAGCAGCCCATTCAGCTACAGCAGCAGCCATACGGCCAGCAGCGTGTTATCTCTCCGGTTGAGTCCCTTTGACTCAGTATATTACAAACCAGGAGAATATCAATTTGAAGCTGGAAATGGGGCAGATGGCTCTCACCGACCAGGTGACCCAGCTGGGGTTGCAGGTAGCGAACCTTCAAAGGTCGCAAAATCAATTGCCGCCACAACCGGAAGTTAACTCGAGGGGAGCAAACCAGACTTTGGCATTAAGACATAATCATGCGAATGTGTCCGCTTTCGTCTTGAGAAGCTGGACACAAATTCCTACAAGAGTGCCCACCAAGGAACCTGAAGCTCCGTTGGTCGTAGAGCGACCAATTGAAAAATCAAATGACGACGGAGCTTTGTCACCAAAGACTACGACTCCGGATGGAGTCCCTGAAGAGGAGAAGAAGAAGGAGAGGAAGGGAGCCTGAGAGTATTTAAGCCCGTTGTGCCTTTTCCACAACGACTTGCCCAAGAAAAGATAGATGAAAAATACAGCAAGTTCTTCGCCATGGTCAAGGATTTAAGCTTGCAAATCCCCTTCCTCGAGGCCATTGAGACGATTCCTTCATATGCGAAAAGTTTAAAGGATTTGGTGACGAGAGGTTCCAGGAAGGAAAAGGTCGTTCTCACGGCGGAATGCAGCGCTCTCATTCAGAGAGCAAATCCGCCCAAGCTAAAAGACCCTGAAAGCTTCTCCATTCCCTATTCAATTGGGGAAGTGAAGATCCATCTGGCGATCGTGGATTTAGGAGCGAGCGTCAGTCTAATGCCCCTATCACTATACAGGAGAATTGGGATGGGAGGCCTGGAGCCCACGGGTATGACCATTCAACTAGCTGATAGATCGGTCAAATACCCGGTGGGAATTGTAGACGACCTACCTGTTGACGTCAGTGGAGTGCAAGTGCCGGTAGACTTCGTGGTGATGGATATGTCCGAAGACACCCATACACCCATCATCCTTGGACGGCCCTTCATGGCCACCGCTGGCGTGCTAATAGACGTGAAGAAAGGGAAGCTTTCCCTTAACGTTGGCAACAAGAAGGTCGAATTTGACTTGAGGTTATCAATGAAGCATCCTCCGGATGAACCTGGTTGCAATATGCTAGACATAGAAGAAGAAAGAGCTGTGGAAGCCGGGGCCTGGGAAATTCTCTCAAGGAATCCCCCCGACAACTTGGGGGACCTTGAAGAACATGTCGGTCTGAAGAAAGAAGATGTTGCTAGGTAAGCGGTTTCGTCGCATACGATCCCTCCCGGATCCTAAAAGTCTCCTCTGATGAGGAGAAAAGGGAAAGAGCCCATGGGGCTTACTGGTGATGAGATCTGGATCTTAAAAAGAGTGGCGGTAGACACCAATATAAGGGAGAAGCCCTCGGATACCTCAACGGAGGGAGGACCGTCGAAGAAGTCTTTTTATCACCGCCGACGACACCAAAGGCCACCAATTCAGAATCTGAAGGGATGCCAAACTTTGGGCATCACCCCCGTCGTCCTTGAAAATCATCTACGGGCGTCGAGCAAACGACGTTAAACAAAAGCGCTTCATGGGAAGCAACCCATGTTCTAAACTCTCATCTTTGTTTTAAGGATTATTTTTAGCTTTATTTTTCCTATTTTGATAAATAAATCCAGCCACGGAAACGTTCGTCGAAGGACTTAGGCCAATTTTGGACTTTTACAGGAAACAAGCCCCCAACCGATCGAGTGATCCCTCAACCGATCGTGTGGGACGTATCAGAAAGTGGCCTATATCTGTTCATCAGCGAACCGGTCAGGTGAAGCGAAATGAGACCGGGTGGTAGATCGCGTGAGAAGAGCAGAACTCTCGGATTTTTTTGGGATTAAATCAACCGACCGGATGATAGAAGCTGTGGTCGTGTGACTGACTGGGTGAGCTGCACAGAACTCTCGGGAAAATCATGAAGCAGACAACCGATTGGTTGAGATATCAACCGATTGGTTCGCCTGTAGCCTCTTTTCAACAGAATTTTTGAGATAATAACCAACCGATTGGGTGAAAACTCACCCGATCAGTTCGACTTAAACCCTATAAATACCCCCGCCCTCACCCGTTCATTTCCCCTCACCCGATTTCGATTTCCCATCACCGTTTCGACTTCCCCCACCCCTCAACTGGCCTCGTTCTTCCCCCAAACGACCTCCAACCTCCCTCAATCGATCTCTCCACTCTCTACTTCCTGCTGGATCCTGTGGATGGCAAACAACACTAGAAAGGGGGTTGAATAGTGTTGTTCAAATAATAAATCTTTTTCGATTGTTAATAAACGTCCTTCTAATGTTGCCTAAGAAACCAAGTAGAGCGATCTACGCTTGGTTCTTAATCAACAAGTTACTCTTATAAAAGATAAACAATTAAAATTACAATTAAATAAGAGATCTTTACACAGAGATAGATCTTTACACAGCAGAATCAAATGAATGATCTTTGTAATATGTAAATGAACAAGGAATTACAAAGATATAATACTAACAAAGTAAATAAAAATTGCTCGCAGCGATAAATAATAAGACACAGAAAAGAAATCGCAGACACAAGGATTTTTATCCTGGTTCCCCACAACTTTTGGGTACGTCCAGTCCCCGACCAATCCGGTACGAGATTTTCCACTATCTGCCTTGGCAAATACAAATACCTAACTCCACTCGTTAGGATTTCCAATGACCTAGTCTTGACCAGGATTTCCAACTTGCAACACCTAGACTTGTCTAGGGTTCCAACAACAACACAATAAAAATCGATATCCAATTCACCACAATAAATTGGTGGAGATTGGTTTTACACCCAGATTCTATAGCCAAAAAGTAATAGACGAAATTACGTGTAGTGGCTTGATAGAATAAGATTCTAGATCACACAAAGATACGAATGAATTCTTTGTGATCTAGATCAAATGTTTTTCAAAAATCCTTTAAATAAAAATCAAGAGAAAGTAATACGGATTTGAAAAACAGTTAGCCAATAAAACGAGATTATGATCTTCAGAAAATAATAACGAAATTGCAAGATCAAGAATAAAACAGAATTGGCTAAAGAGAATGAGAGCTTTAGAACTTTAGAGCGTTTGCACGAGAGAATTTTAATTCAATAGTTGTTATGTTTTTCTCAATGAAAATGGTCCTCTATTTATAGGAGAAATCTGAGAATTCGAAATTCAAATTACTTTGACTTTTGTCCCAAAAATCATGGGAGAAAATCGCTCAACGATATTTCAAAATTCAAGTCAAAACGTCAAACTTCGACAGCTGGTAGTCGACTCCCTAGGAGTGGTAGTCGACTCCCAGTGTGTTTCAGGAAATCTTAATTCACAGCTGGTAGTCTACTCCCTACCTTTGGTAGTCGACTCCCAGAGGAGTTTTTCCTGCGACACAGCTAGTCAAACAAGTAGCTAACTCCAAGGTGTGTGGAGTTTCACTACGGAATTACAAAACGACTAGAGAAAGATCTCAAAATCATTTTTGAAGATGATTTAAAAGATATTCAAAAACATTTTAAAATCGTTTGTGTGTGTGTGATTGTCTATACGATTTGGCTTTAACAATACCCTAAAAAAGACACAACACACTCACTATAGACTAGGACACATCTTCAGAAGCTTGATCAATTTGATGGAGTAGATGTGAGCTTCACTTGAGGTTCTTGTTCTGTTTGAGCTTTGAGCTTCATCATTTGATCTTAGCCATGTTCGTCCTTATCTTTGAGCGTAGATTGCGCTTCTTTGAGTATGAATAAAGCTTTTCATTTGTCGCATATCCTGCACACTTAATTGTAGTGTAGTTAGTACACTAAGCTTCATTTTGTGTGCTCATCATCAAAATCACTTGGGGTGGAATTCAATTTCCATCACTTCCTTTTCTCCATCAATCTCTCTCTCTCTCCCTCCCTCATCCATTTAACCCCATGCAAACCCTAATTTTCGCCCGACTCCCCCCCCCCCCCCCCCCCCCCGTTTCGAAAATTTGTTGAAGAGGTGTGCCACGGCTTCACACTCCCAATCATTGCGCTGCGTTGGGTGATCTATGAGCAAGGATCGTCATCTCTACTAGGTAACTTCGCTCCTTAGCTCCATTTTCAATTTTGCCCTAGTATTACTATTTTGCCCGATTGCCAGTGTTTGTGTGCATTCATCATATCATGCATTCACTCACAAACACACACTCACATGGCCCGGGATAAAGATAAGGGTAAGGGTATTATGCGTGAGGAGGGGTCGTCTCACAAGAGACGAAAGACCACACGTCCACCACACTCATGCCCTCCTCCTACACATCCTACACAGCCCTTGCCCCAACCAGTCATCCCAGCTGAGGACCCAATGATGGGCCTGCGTGGCTACTGTTTTTTGAGTCAAGAACAAAAAGATTTTTATCATAGACTCGATGCACGGGGACACCTATCCACCAAATTTTCCAATGCCCAAACGCTTATCGATCTCGGAGTATTCACCGAGGTTGAGACTCTCTTCACCAATTTAGGTTGGTTAGCTTTCCTGAATGCCCACGCGGTATCCTACCCCTCCCTCACACTCGAATTTCTATCCTCCCTTGTATGTGAGTCAGGGTCGATTGTCGTTTTTCGCGTCCGTAACAAAACCATCCGCACCCACCTGAATACTATTAATAACATCTTCGGTTTCCCCATTCTTGGGGACGATGCTATCCGTCACTCCGGATACCACCCTGATTTCGACGTCGATCAATTTTGGTTTCGCCTCACCCTACACGATCACTATCCCAGAGGCAAGGCCAAGGCCTCCTCCATCATTCACCTCGTATTCTGTCTGGCCCACCGAATCATATCTTGCACATTCTTTCCCAGGGATGAGTCCAGGACCGTGACCATCCCTGATCTTTTTTATTTTGTGGGCCATGACATTCGATTTTATTCGCGGTGACGACGGGATCGCCTTCGAGGCCCCTCGCATTCCCATTCATGCCGGTGACTGGCTTATCCACAGATTGCTTGACATTAGCCGCGTCGGTATAGGCAAATTTTGTTGTGGGGGCCTCATTACTATCATAGCTTCATATCCCCAGTTCAATATCCCCATCCCCCGATTTTTGCCTTCTGCCGCAGGACCTACACGTATAGATCTTGATGTCCTGCGGCACATACACATGATCTAGCCCCGCCCCGATGGTCGATTCACTTGCTAATACGGTCACCCCTTGCTCCTTATACCATTCTGCCCAACCCCACTCGCATGCCTATCCAGCTTGTGGTAGATTGGACATTTCCACCTGACCCTGAGTATCTAGGGGGGTTACGTCTTCCATTTATCCCGGGCGCACCCAGATCACCTCCCCCTGTCGCCCACTTAGGCGAGCAGGACATACATGTGTCCCGAGGAGACCCCGGGGCTGGACCTAGTAGTGCCATCCCGGCTTCTGCACCCATCACCACCGTCACCACCTCTCCGGTCTGTACGACCACCACTTCCTCCGTTCGTCGAGCCACCTCGACTTGCCTCCGTCTCGAGGCTGGGTTAGCTACACTACACGCTGGCGCATCCTCTTCGACCTCCTTGGTCCCATCCTCTTCCATCTTCACTCACCCATGTTTCCTCACACTTGAGAGGAACGTGGCCACCATCCTCCGCATTCTCACCCACGTTCACGGACCACCTCCACCCACACCACCTCCCTCACCACCACCTTCACCCCCTCGACGAACTTCACCCCCACCTTTACATTCATCCCCTCCCACCACCATTTCCATTCCCTCCACTTCACCTCTACTCACGACCACTGCCGTCGCCCCCACAGATCCTTCACCATCCACTTCCATCACACCATACGTACGTCGCAAGAAATTGCAGGTGCGATCTAGATCAGCCGAGCAGTCTTCTTCATTCGGCCGAGTAGCAATTATGTTCGGCCGAGTGAGCTTCCTCAGGATTTCCAGTAACTTTGGCTCTTTTCTGTCTGATTTCTCTGTACCACTCGGGCGCGTGAGCTTTCTTACTCGGCCGAGTGAACTTCCTTACTCGGTCGAGGAAACGCTGAAAATCTGCAGTGCGTATCCGTTCTACTCGGGCGAGGGTGATCCTTCACTCGGCTGAATGAGCAGTCTTGCTCGGCCGAGTGATGTGCTGTTGAGCTCCTTTCTTCTCCTTTTCGCTTCCTCGTCGCTCCTTTGGAATTCTTCTTCTTCTGCTCATCCTCCATCGCTAATAAGTCCTCAAATAAGCCGCGGGCGACACTCCGAAGTGCATGAAACTCCTTTGATCTCAATTTTGCTCCAAATCGCTCCATATCTCCTAAAATATGACAAAAACAAGAAACAGTGAAAAGCAACGTGATATCATCGAATAATCGTGAAAAATGCGATATGGGCGATCAAAACGTCATGAAAACATGCAGAAAAAAGGTGTAAAATATGGAGTGATCAGAGGTACATCAACATAAGGCACATTCAACAAGGAATCATCTCGATCCATGAGAGAAATATCTTCAGGGCAGATAATATGAGCACAGTCATTTACATTAGATCCACTTAAGGAGCCATTACCATCCTCAGGTAAATTCTGAACACTTCCATCCACACACATAGGAGACGGAGTGACTAGATCATCTTCCTGGGATGGGATATCACAAGCAGCTTCAACATTGGCCCTATCCTTAGGATCAACACGCACATCCAACTTCTCAGCATTATGGACACCTGATTCCTCGGCAACCAAGGGGGAAGAGGAAGCTTCATCAACTCCCCCTGTCCTAGACTTCTCAGCGGACACATATGAGTCTAAATCCGAGATATCCACCACCACAATTTCAGAAATTTTCACGAAATATTTGAGATTCCAGGTATGAATGATAATCTTGTTATCCCGAGGCACTTCTACACTCATTACTTTACCCCGAATCTTTTTACGCATGAGCTGATCAAAATGAATATCAGAAACATCAACCCAAGAGAGATCCAATCTCTGTCCAGTTCTCCATAAGTGCCAGAACCAGTCCTGAATAGTGACAGGGGCTGGATAAACTTCATCCTCACTAGAATCAGGCACCAAGGGTTCTCGCAAAAGAGGAATTTCCAAAATTGGGGAAACCCTCACAATTTCCAAATTCGAACCAACAGGAGAGTGCATGTCTTTGAAGAATACTGGAGATTGAAAAGAGGGAGACTTACCAAATGAAGAGGCACGCGAAGTTCGTGGAGCCACTCCCTTTCGCTTGGTTGGTGGATGAGAAGACGAAGAAGCACTCTTTTGCGATGAAGAGGTCCGACGAGAGTAGCGTCGAGGGGGCTGCGAAGATTTCTCCTTTTGATCTCTTGCCATTTTAGAAACAGAAGAAGAATTCCACACGAAAAAACAAGAACCCTAAAAGAACCACTCAGAGAATCTTGAACAAAAATTTGAGAGAGAAAATTGCACCTTGGGTAGAATGAGTGAAATAAGAGAACATAAAAAACGGGCAGATAAATATCTGTGAGGTATCTAACCCAATAACAAATGACCGCTCCGTTCCACCTTATGTTGCAACCGGATGTTGCAACATTCTTCAAAACAAAAAGAATAATATCAGATACGACACAGCCCTAGGGCTTGTCGTAGTTCTTCAAACCTGCCAGAATCTAAAGGTTTTGTGAAAATGTCAGCTAGTTGATTAGCAGTAGCCACATATTCCATGATGAGAGACTTCTTCTCGACCAACTCTATGATGAAATGATGACGGATGTCGATGTGTTTGGTTCTGGAGTGCTGAACTGGGTTCTTGGAGATGTTTATAGCACTCTGATTATCATATAGGATAGTTAATATCCCTTGTTCCAACCCATAGTCTGTCAACATTTGCTTCATCCATAAGAGTTGAGTACAACTACTTCCTGCTGAGATATACTCAGCCCCTGCCATAGATAACGATATGGAATTTTGCTTTTTACTGTACCAGGAGACTAGATTATTGCCCACGTAGAAACATCCTCCTGTAGTGCTCTTTCTATAATCTGTATTCCATGCACAGTCTGCATCACTGTACCCTGAAACAAGCGTGTTTGTATCCTTGGTATACCATATCTCATAATCTGTCGTTCCACTGACATATCAGATAATTCTCTTAACTGTTGTGACATGAAATTCTTTAGGGCATGATTGATAGCGTGTACAAACACCTACACTGAAGCTGATATCTGGCCTGCTACCGGTCAAATACAATAGGCTGCCTATCATACTCGTGTATAGAGTAACCTCGACTGAATTTCTTCCATCGTCCTTGCAAAGTTTATCAGTGGTGGACATAAGGGTGCGAACATGTCTAGCATTTTCCAGACCAAATTTCTTGACCAGATTCTTAGCATATTTTCTTTGGGAGATAAACAAACCATCAGTACACTGCTTAACTTGAAGTCCAAGAAATAAGTTCAACTCACCAACCATGCTCATCTCAAATTCCTTCTGCATGAGGGCAATGAACTCACGCACCAACTGTTGTGAGGTTGATCCGAAAACTATATCATCTACATAGATCTGAGCAACCATAACACTTGACCTGGTCCTTTGAACAAAAAATGTCTTGTCAGCTCCTCTGTGTTCATATCCCTTTTTAAGGAGATACGTAGTCAACCTCTCGTACCAGGCCCTTGGAGCTTGTTTCAATCTGTATATAGCCTTCTTCAACCTGTAGACATGATTCGGAAGAAATGAATCTGCAAAACCTTTTGGTTGATCGACATAAACTTCTCCATTCAGTAACCCATTCAGGAATGCACTCTTTACATCCATCTGATGGAGCTTGAAGTTTAGACTGCAGGCAACAGCCAATAATAATCTGATGGATTCCAACAGAGCGACTGGGGCAAATGTTTCATCAAAGTCGATTCCTTCCACCTGAGTGTATCCTTGAGCCACTAGACGTGCTTTGTTGCGAGTAACATTTCCCTTCTCATCAGTTTTATTCTTGAAGATCCATTTTGTCCCGATGACATTTATCCCTTTAGGTCTCTCAACGAGGCTCCAGACATCATTACGTTGAAATTGGTTCAACTCTTCTTGCATGGCCAAAACCCAGAATTCATCAATAATAGTTTCCTTCACATTCTTGGGTTCAACAACAGAAAGCAAGCAAGCATACCCAGCCAGATCTATATAGTTAACATGACTAGTGCCTCTTCTCCGGTGGCTATCATGCACATCACCAATGATCAACTCAGGAGGATGATTACGTATGACTTTAGTGATTCCTTCAATACTTTGAGCGTCTTCAGCCTCAGCCTGTGGTATCTCAACCGTAGTTGTATCCTGTGTTGCAACATTTTGTTCAACATTGTTCTGATTCGTCTTGCTTGTTGCAACATTGTTTTCAACACGATCTTCATCATCAGTGTCGTCTTCTTGAAGCACCCTTCCTTCACTTAAGACAGCCTCTCCCTGGTCAAAATCGTCAACAACTACATTGATAGACTCCATCATAACATCTGTGCATTGATTCAGAACTCTGAAGGCATGACTCTTCGTGGAATACCCAAGAAAAATACCTTTGTCGCTCTTAGCTTCAAACTTTCGCCTGGGAGTACGGTCTCAGGGCCGGTTCAAACATAAATGAGGCCTAAAGCGAAACAAAATATGAGTCCTAAATATCAATGCAAAAATTTTAGGAGCATTCATATAACTTAATTTCATTCAGGTTATTTAAACATTTGTGATTCTTGCAAAATTTGTGATTCTCACAGGCTAGAGAAAACTGTCGAAGGTGATCGTTCCAGAGTCTGGACAAGTGGAAGGAGAGTGCGCCAAGCTACCATCAACACCACGAAGAGAGATATAGAGCAGAGAGAGAGAGAGGCTGAGAGCAACAGCGTGGGGGTGTGGCGAGTGGCGATGTTGCGTAACTTGTGTTGGAGCTGGAGGCCTAGGAGTTGTCGTTTGAGAATTTTTTTGGCATTTTGCCGTTTGAGAATTAAGACTTCAGCCTTTGACAAAGTCTATTGCCTCTTGGGATTCTCCTGGCATTGCTGGACTTGGACTGAGGCGGGCTTGACCTGAGGCGGGGACGCATCACAACAAGGCCTTGAAGCAATAAGATAAAGGAAGTCGGCTTAGAAATTTTAATCGAGCGGACTGTTGCCTGTTAGGCTTAGGAAAAAATTAAATATGAGGCCTCTCAAAATCGGAGGCCTAAGGCGGCCGCCTCAACTGCCTTGTGGTAGAACCGGCCCTGTACGGTCTTGCAGGATATAACATTTGCTTCCAAAGATGTGAAAGTAGGATACATCAGGTTTCCTGCCTTTCCAGATCTCATAAGGGGTTTTCTCAGTTCTTGGCCGAAGATAAACCCTATTAATAGTGTAACAGGCTGTGTTGACAGCTTCAGCCCACCACTTAATATTGACCCCCCCGGAGCATTCAAGATAACACAAGCCATTTCTTGAAGAGTGCGGTTTTTCCTTTCAACCACTCCATTTTGTTGAGGGGTCTTTGGAGCCGAAAATTCATGTCCAATACCATAAGATTTACAGTATTCAGAGAAAGAGTGATTCTCAAAATCCTTTCCATGATCACTCTGGATCCTGACAATTTTGCCAATGCTATCACCTTTTTCAACTTGAAGACGAGTGCACAGTCTCTTGAAGGCTTCAAATGTGTCTGATTTCTCCTTAAGAAAATCTACCCATGTAAACGGAGAAAAATCATCAACACATACGTAAATATATTTCTTACCTCCCACGCTAGTTTCTGATGTGGGTTTGATCAGATCCCTGTGTAATAGCTCCAGATTTTTCGAGGTAGTAATCATCTGGATTTGCTTATGGCTCGTCTTCTTCTGCTTTCCCAGTTGACATGGTCCACATACACTTTCTCTCTTCTTGCTTTGAATTGGTATCCCACGTACAGCTCTGGCTTGAGATATATTCATTAAGGTCTTGAAATTTAAATGACCCAGTTTTTGATGTCACTGCTCTGAAACATCAGTGGTTATATTGAAGCACTTGTTGGAATCTTGCAGTAGGTAACAGTTGTCATTGGTCCTTTTTCCAGCAAGAATACATACATCATCTCTATTGTAGACAAGACATTCATCTTTCATGAATCGAACGAGGAAGCCTTGATCACACAACTGACTTATGCTGATGAGGTTTGCCTTCAAGTCTTCCACATGCATCACGTCCTTCAGCTTCAGGGACCCTGCCACATTTAGGTTCCCTTTTCCAACTACCTTGCTTCTCTGACCATCACTGAAGGTAACATGTCCTTTGTTACCGGTAGAGTACTCAGTGAGAAGTCCCTTGTTGCCAGTCATGTGACGAGAGCACCCACTATCAAAGTACCACAAATTTTCTGAGAATGTAACCAATGAAGTGTATGCCGCCATGCTTACTAGCTCAGATTTCTTAACCCATTTCAGCGTTGTCCTTTTGTTGGGATGGCTAACACTTCTGCCTTCATTCCAATGCTTCATGAGTCTGAAGCAACTCCAGTCAATGTGCCCTACTTGCCTACAGTAATCACATACAGGACGCCTGGATGTTGAACCTTTTCTTTTCTTCCCCTTTGGCTCATCTCCATTGTGCTGACTCCGTTTTTCATGCTCTTTAGTAATGAGAATGCGCCTTGTCTTGAATGTATGTAAGTGGCTTCCTCTGTTGTATCCGACTCCTATTTGGTCTCCAGACACCTTTCCCATGTTGAGAATATCATCAAGTTTAGACTTCCCAGAGTTTCGTCTGTTGAGGATGCTTTCTGCCTTCTCAGCTCTAAGCAGTGTTCTCTTAAGACTATTCTCAAGATTTCTGAGACTCAACTCCGTCTTCAACAGTTTAGCCCTGGTCTCATCCTCCTCGCTCCTCAGTCTAGAACATTCATCCTTCAAATTCTTGTTCACTTTGTAGATATCCATCCATTTGTTGAACATAATCTGATATGCTGACCAAATATCTTCTTCACCAACATCTTCCTCACTATCATCTTCAGAGTCGACCTCGGTGCTGAATGTTGTACTATCTGTTTCAATATTATGTATCACATTTCCTCGTCTGGTACCAGATGTTGTAGCAGATGTTGCAACATTGTGTTCAACATTTATAGGTGTGTCATACTTAGACTTACTTTTCAGAGTAGCAGTGAAGGCAACATAGTTGCTTGTTATGTCTTCATCTTCTGCATTTCCTTCAGAATCTTCATCACTCCAAGTACTGGCTAGCGATTTCCCTTTTTGCTTCTTAAGGGTATTGGCACACTCAGCTTGTATGTGACCAAATCCTTCACACTCTCGGCATTGAATTTCCTTTCCTTTGGTTTTTGAATCATACCTCTGGGTAGGGCAGCTAGTAGTTTTTTCAACAGCGGGAGGACCTGAACGCACCATCCTATTTGCAGGTTTGAAGTTCTGACCTCTTTTACTAATCTTCTTCATCATCCTACTAAAATTCTTGGTTAGCAATGCAATGTCGTCATCAAGCTCCAACTCATTATCTGATTTAGACGTTTCACTTGCCTCTGCCTTTAATGCCACCCCCTTCTCCCTTCTGTTTTGTTTGAGATTCATCTCATAGGTTTGCTGAGAACCCATGAGTTCATCCAGTCTCATGGTGGAAGTATTTCTTGCTTCTTCAATAGCCTCAATTTTTGCAGAGAACTTTTCGGGAAGAGACCTCAACGTCTTCTCTACCAACTTCTTTTGAGAATATTTCTTGCCCAGTTGAAAGGCCTGGTTGGCTATGTCCCTTAATCTACCATTAAATTCAGCCACAGTCCCATTTTCATTCATTCTAAGATTTTCAAACTATGACGCGAGCATTTGAAGTTTAGAAGCCTTAACTGTACTTGTTCCCTCATGAACGTTTTGAAGAATGTCCCAAGCTTCTTTTGCGTGCTCACATGTGGATATCAGCTTGAACTGCTCTTCATCGACTGCAGTGAAGATGTCATTCACCGCCTTCGAGTTTCCTAATGTCGCACGCTCTTCTTCTGGATCCCAATCTCTCGCTAGTTTGAGGTATTCATTGCCTTCCTTGTCAACTTCAGTCGGAGGGCTCCACCCTTCAACCGTGGCGACCCATGCTTTCTCATCTAGAGACTTGATAAAAGCTTGCATACAGGACTTCCAGTATGTGTAATTAGATCCGGTAAGTAAAGGAGGACGTGTAACAGAGGTGCCTTCTTTAGTATTCATGATTTGTGTATAGACACACAAAATCACACCCTCTTTGACAAGACAAAGTTACACGGATGACCTACTCTGATATCAATTGAAACTCAATACGCAGTAATAAAACACATATCCAAAAGACAACACAAGTCAATCAGAGACACACAAGACTTGGTAACGCAGTTCGGTGCGCACACCTACATCTGTGGGGCCACGCCCAGAAAAACAGAATACTCCACTAAAATAATCAAAGAGTACAAACTCTAATATCACGTTTCTACTAGGAGGAACACGCTCCCCCTTAATACAACCATGAAGGGTGATAACCATCAACCCCGTGGAGTATTCTCGGCAAGCTCCCCTTGCCTGCAAGCTCCCCTTGCACCACCGACTAGATCAACTCCCTTGATCCTACGTGCGTAGCTGTCGGCCTCCCTCCCGGAGTATCACAGAACTTTTTCCCAAAAGTTGTAACCTAGCCATCGCCGCTGCCAAACCCTAAAAGCACACGCTCCCCCTCAATCCGCGGGTCAAACGGCAAGTATCCAATCAAAGCAGCTCCAGCTCGGTATCCCATAAAATCCGCAGCCCTTAATGGCATGAAATCCCGCAAATCTTCAATAGCCCGTTGCGGAAGATAATGTGAGCAAAAATCTCTCCAATCATCTTTAACAGAATTACCGAGAGATATAGACTACCAAATAAATCTTTAACAGTATTCAATCAACATAAATACCTGATACCGTTAAAGATAGAAAGCTAGGATCACGATTTACCAGAACGGGATCCCAAATACAACGAATGAACAATCATTGTTGCACACAGACACATCATGTTGAACATTATGATACAACATCATGATCAACAATTCTTCCAACATAACCAAGGGAAGCCGTCTTTCTTCTTCAAGATATTTAAGAACAAACAGTAAGTATCATAGTGCCACTATTGACAACGAAGTCATGAACAAAACCTAACAATATCCCCTTTTGGCATTTAGTGGCACAATAATATATGATATGAAGCTGAGGTAAAATGAAGGAGATGGAACAGACACAGAATCAGAAATTAGGGAACTACTAAACACCCCCCAAAGATAACGCCCCAAAAACAACATCAGCAAATGACCCATGAGAACCATCCCTCAACACAGACAGAAGCAACAACAAAACATTATCTCCCCCTTTGGGCCACTAAAGGCAAGAGACATACCTCAGTAAGTTTGTGGCAACAGAGGTTACTATCACTGATCCTCTGCAAGTTTGGACTTCAGAGCAGACAGTTTGTTTTGTAACATAAGTTTGTGACCCTCTAGAAGAACCTTCTGACTTTGGAGCAACGTCTGCTGATCATCAACATTCTTAATCGCCCTCTCAAATAACTGAACATCCTCCAACACATATGAAGAAGGAGCTGCAGCAGCCTGTACAGGGGCAGAAGTAGGAGACACTTGATGCACAGAGGAGGTAGGATCAGCAGCTGGAGGAGGTGAGGATGATGAGGATGCACCATGAAGAGAGGGTATCAACTTTGAGATATCATCACACTTTCCGACAACAGACTTGGCCGTGTAAGATATGCTGTCACAATAGGTATGCAGATCAGAGGCAGACAACGATACTTTTTGTGCCATAAGTGTAACGGCCACTTCCGGCCGTACGTATTTTGTGTGTATGCTGTTTCGTACGAGTATTTTCATATTTGGTTTTATTTTTGTGTTAACGTAGTTCCGACGTGTAGCCGATTGGTGACCGGTTTTATTTTCATATTTGGTTTTATTTTCATATTTGGTTTTATTTTCATATTTGGTTTTATTTTCGTACGAGTTCTTGAGTGACCGGTTGGATCTTGGAGCAGTCGGGTGAACCGATTGGTTCGACGTCCGTGTCTTCAGCTCTTCTTCTTCAGCTACAGATGAACCGATCGGGCGAGAGTCACCCGATCGGTTGGCGTTTTGCTTCGAGAAAACAGAGAACAGCCCCCGCTGAACCGGTCTGCAAACCGGTCGGGTGACTTCTTTGTGAGCTGCGGCAGAGACCGGGTGGTGCACGCGTGCATCACCCGATCGGTTGGAGATGACCAACCGACCGGGTGAGGGGCTGAAAGATGAATTCTTTGGCGTTTGACCCCCTGGATCACGCGTGACTTCTCCCGTTGCTCCGGGGACTTGGGATATCATCGTTAAACGTCCCCTACGTGGTCAATCCCCTGCAATCATGGATAAACAAAGAAAAGTGAAAGAAAACGGGAAAATACACGAAAACGAATAAGAGACAGCGGAAAAACACGGAGAAACACAAAAGAAAACGTGCGTTAATATATGAAATATAAACGCACGTCAAAATCCCCCAAGCTGAACTCTTCCTCGTCCTCGAGGAAGACGAGTGAGAGTAGGAGCTCGGAAGGGAAAGATAGAGAGGAAGAAAGAAAAAGAAAACTCTAAGCCCTAGATCGTCCATCAGAGCCACCAAAATCAAAAACGACACACCAAGCAAGCAAACGCCAAATCACACCACTAAACCTAGGAAAGCGAGTCCAAATAAGTGTCGTAGGTCCACGCAGTGAAGCGCGAGTGAGCGTGGTCGTGTGCTAGCAAATGGTGATGCTTTCTACGATGTGCTATGAGGCTCGATATACACAAATCCAAGATATGACCCAAAATATCGATCCGAATTGAATTAAGCGGCGAATATAAGTTCAAGCATGCATGAGAAGAGTGAGAATAGAAGCGTATCATGCATCGGGGACTCCACAACTAGGGTTAAGGAAATCACGCCACTATAGCTTAGATACTAGCTAAAAAGTTCCTAAGCCAAGTGTTTTCGATAACGACGGGGGTTGAGATGATGTGGAGAAGACCACTCGGTGCAAATTCTCGCCTTCCCTTTATTCTTGGCAAGTATGAAAAAATATTCACACGGAAATTTTTTTTTGGGTTTTGGGCATTTGTATTTTTTTTTGGATTTTGGGCTATACACAATTTTTCTTTTCTTTTCTTTTTGGGTTTTTCTTTTCTTTTCTCCCTTTTTTTGGATTTTTGGGTTTTTTGCTATACACATGTGTACTCTCCCAAGTGGGAGAACAGTACACGGCGAGGGGATTTGCACCAAGTAAAACAAAAAAAGAAGTCGAAATCTAAACACTCGGGCAAAAGAAACTATTCTCGCTAAATAGAGCATAGGCTAAATGGGTTATCCTAGTCCTTAGTCGTGGAATCCCGACGCATGCGAATTGAAGTATACGATATAAATATAGCATGCATATAGTGGAAACAAATACCGCATATTCAAATCGGAGCATGATAATCTAGGGGTCATTCCTGGACAGGTATATAAAGTAAAATCACAAAGCAGAAGCACACCAAATGCTAGTCACGACATACGACTCATAAAAAGCTAAGTGGACCCACGATGCGTGAAATGCAAGAGGACTCAAAATCCTAGGGTTAGTGAGAGTGATTATCGAAGCAATGCTAGGTGTGTGTGACTTTGTGGCGATTCATCATAGGATTCATCTCTAGGAGAAAGAGCTAAAAAAAGAAGAAACGAAAAAAAAGAAAAAACACGGAGAAAAACGACTCAAATAAACGAAAAGAAGGACTCAAACGACGCACACAGTGCGACTCCCCCAAGCTGAAGTTTGCATTACCCTCAATGCAATATGAGTGAGTACGGGAGGGCAATGAAGATGGGGGGATACGCACTTACACAAAAAGAAATGAAAACCAGGAAAACTCATAGATGAAACTGAAAAAGAAAGAAAGATCAGAATCAAAATCAAACAAAATGAAAATAAAAATAAAAACACAAGCACGACACTCAAAAAAATGAAAAAGAAGCACACACACAAAAATGAGAAAAACAAACAAAACACGACAGCACACCAAAATAGATGTCCCCCAAGCTAGACCAGAAAGTGCTAGCGAAATGATGTGATCGATGAAATGCAGAGATATGCAACGGGGAGTCAAAAACAAAAGAGGTGAATTTAGAAAGCAAGAGAAGGTGAGTCCTCGTCCTCCTCGGAAGAGGGTGTGGATGGGTGGTCGGGGGAGGCTGGGGGTGTGCTGAGAAGTGGGGAATGAGGTGAAGGAATAGGGGCAGTGGTGGTGTGAACAATGGGAGGAGTGTCGGTGGTGGTGGGTGGTGGTGGTAGGTAGGCGATCAAGGCGGTGGTGAGAGAAATAGAAATGGAGGAAGTAGATGAGGTGGTGATGGTAGTGGGAGGTGGTGGGAGGGATCTGGAGCGCGCCGGCAATTTCCTTCGGCGCACGTATGGAGTGACGGAGGAGGAGGGAGGTAGCGTGGGTGCGGTGGAAGTGGTCGGGAGGGGTGAAGTGGATGCCGGGATGGGATGTGAAGAGGGAGGAGAAGAATGTGGTGAGGGGGGTGATGCATGTGGGGAAGTGTGGGTGGGTGGAGGAGAAGATCGCCGGGGTGGTGAAGGTGGAGGTGGTGAAGGTGGAGGTGGTCCATGGATATGAGTAAGAAGGCGGAGAATGGCGGCCACGTTCCTCTCAAGTGCGAGGAAACGTGGGTGAGTAAGAAAGGAGGATGGCGATGGGTCCGAGGAAGCAGAGGACATGGCGAGCTCACGAAGGGCAGCGACCTCCCTCTCAAGTCCCAGACGGGAAGATACCTGACGGCGACCAAAAGATGTAGACTGACGCGAGGCAGAGGTGGTGCCGCCAGGTAAGGTCGAAGAGGTGCCGACGGCAGTGGTCATGCCGGCACAGGAGACAAGGCCAGAAATGGCCGCAAAGAGGTGCTCAGACGTGATCGGTCCCGGAGCAAAAACAGGACGACTCGGGCCAGCCCCTAAATCTCCCCCAGACGCAGGGATATCCTGCTCGCCTAAGTGGGCGGCAGGGGACGGTGGTCTGTGGGCGTCTGCGGGAAGGAAAGGAAGATTCAACCCCGCTAAGAAGTCGGGATCAGGAGGGAAAGTCCAATCTCCCACGAGAGCAAGGGTCATGCGAGCGGGGTTGGGAAGAATGGTGTAAGGGGCTGGGGGTGGCCATAATGAAATATGAAACGGCCATCCGAGCGGGGTTTAATCATGTGGATGTGCCGCAGGACATCAATATCAAGATGTGAGGGTCCTGCGGCAGCTGGAAGATTATCGGGGATGGTAATATTGAATTGGGCGTGAGAGCAGATGATCGTGATGATGCCCCCACAACAAAACTTCCCCTTACCGGCCCGGCTGATCTCGAGTAGATTGTAAACAAGCCAATCGCTGCCATGGATGGGGACGGTAGGGGCCCTGAAGCTAACTCCATCATCATCCCGGACATAAGGAAAAGTCATGGCCCAAAGGATAAAAAGGTCAGGGATAGTCACAGTGCCGGACTCGTCCCTAGGAAAGAATGCAGATGAAATGATCCTGTGGGCTAAACGAAACACGGGATGAATGATGGAGGAGGCCTTGGCCCTTCCTCGGGGATAGTCACGGATCAATGTGAGGCGGAACCAGAATTGATCGACAACAAACTCGGGCGTGTACCCGTAGTGTCGGATGGAATCATCCCCGAGATTGGGGAAACCAAATATATCATTAATCGTGTTCAGATTTGTGGTGACACTACGGTTACGCACCCTGAATTTAATGATCGACCCGGACTCCCAAACAAGTGTAGAGAGAAATTCGAGTGTAAGTGCCGGGTAGGATATGTCATGTGCATTAAGAAAGGCCAACCATCCTAAGTTAGCGAAAAGAGATTCGACCTCGGTGAAGACACCGAGATCGACAAGTGTACGTGCGTGCGGGAACTTAGTGGATAGATGCCCTCGAGCATCAAGCCTACGGTAAAAATCTTTGTGCTCCTGGTTCTGAAAAATATACCCATGCGGGCCCAACATTGGGTCCACAGGGGGGATAACAGGCGGAGGAGGGCCAAGTGTAAGTGCTCGTGTATGGGAAGGGGGGCGTGTTTGTTTTCGTCTCTTTCGATACGGCTCCTCTTCCCGCATAATTCCCTTCCCCTTGTCCTTATCCTTAGCCATGTGTGAGTGTGCGTGTATGAATGAGTGTAAAAACATTGGATGCACACTAACACAAGCAAACGAGCAAGCACAATTTATAGGGCAAATATATAAATATAAGCTTAGGAGCGAGTGTACCCAAGCGGAATGGCGGATCTTGCTCGTAGATGCCCCCACACTGTTCAGCAAGAGTAGCGTGGAGCCGCGGCGTTCTCCTTCGGCAAGAATTTTCGGATGGGTGTGGTTTGGGGGAAAACTAGGTCAAAAATTCGAAATGGGAGGAGAGAGAGGGTGTAGATGATGGAGGGATTGATGGAGGAGGTGGAGAGAGGGAGTAATGGAGGAGTAGAGGACGTGGGGGAGTGAGGATCGGTTGTTGGGGAAGAGGGGAAGGCGAAATGACGACGGATTTTGCGATCGGGCGAGGGTGAAAACGAGCGGGTGTCGGGGGGTTTATATAGGGTTTTAAGTCGAACCGATCGGGTGACTTGTCACCCGATCGGTTGACGGTTAGGTCGAAATTCTTGCCGAAGAAATGCTACAGGCGAACCGGTCGGTTGACTTGTCAACCGATCGGTTGGCAGCTCCACTCATTTTCCCGAGAACTTAGGGCTGCTCACCCGGTCACGTCAACCGATCGCGCTCGAACTCAACCGATCGGTTGATATTCCCCAAAAATTTCCGAGAGTTCTCCCCAGCTCACCCGGTCTGCCACCCGGTCTCTTCATTACTCAACCAATCGGGTCATATGGGGACAGATCTCGGCATGTATCTGATACATCCCAACCGATCAGGTGAGTTGTCATCCGATCGGTTGGGGCTTGTTTCCTGCAAAAACCAATAGATTTGTTTAAGTCCCCGAACGGATGTTCTCGCGGCTGATTTTATTTATAAAAATAGACAAAATAGAGTCAAAAAAATAACGCTGAAAAGTGGGGAAAAAGTTTAGAACATGGGTTGCCTCCCATGAAGCGCACTTGTTTAACGTCGTTGGCTCGACGCCCGCAAGAGATGCTCATGGTGGTCGATACTGGTGATGCCCGAAGTTTGGCATCTATTTCTCGTTGGAGCTGAAGGCACTTGGAGTAGTCTACGGCTGGAAAAATACTTGCTCGACTACCCTCCACTTGTTCTTGGGATCCGGGGGCTTTTCCTTGGTGTTGGCGCTTCCCGCCATCTTCTTCAGGATCCGGACCTCGTCTTTAGTGAGGTCCGTGGGCTCTTTCCCCGTTCTCCTCACAGGAGGAGCCTTGGGGAACCCGGGAGGGGTCGTTCTTGCTGCACTCGGTTTTCCAGCAGCTTCTTTGTACTCGGGGCCGTCTCCATCTTCTGAATCCCCCAAGTCATCGGGGGGGGTTTCTCAGGAGAATCTCCCAGGAGCTCTCCTCTGCAGCTTTTTCCTCTTCTACCTCGAGCAGATTGCACCGAGGGTCATCAGGGGGATCAGGGTGCTTCATGGATAATCCCAGATCAAACTCAACTTTCTCTCCGCTGACGTTCAAAGAGAGTTTTCCGTTCTTCACATCTATTAGAACGCCAGCAGTGGCCATGAAAGGCCGTCCTAGGATGATGGGGGTGTGTGCGTCTTCAGGCATGTCCATGACTACAAAGTCCACAGGCATATGCACCCCTCTCACATTCACGGGGAGGTCATCCATAATTCCCACTGGATATTTGACCGACCGGTCAGCTAGTTGTAGGGTCATGCCGGTGGGCTCCAAATCACCCATTCCTATCCTTCTATACATCGACAAGGGCATCAAGCTAACACTCGCTCCTAGATCGACGAGTGCACGATGAATCTTCACCGCCCCGATCGTGCAAGGAATAGAGAAGCTCCCTGGGTCCTTGAGTTTCGGCGGGTTTGCCCTCTGAATAAGAGCGCTACATTCCGCCGTCAGCACTACTTTCTCCTTTCTAGACCCCCTAGTCACCAAATCTTTCAAGAATTTTGCATAGGAGGGGATTGTTTCGATTGCTTCTAGGAAGGGGATTTGCAGGCTTAGGTCCTTGACCATGGCGAAGAACTTGCCATATTTCTCATCAATTTTTGCCTGAGCCAACCGTTGTGGAAATGGCACAACGGGTTTATACACTTTCGGGCTCTCTTCCTCCTTCTTCTTCTCTTCTTCAGAGGCTCCCTCCGGAGTCATAAGATTTGATGACGAAGCACCGGCGTCATTTGATTTTTCGGTCGGTCTCTCAACGACCAATGGTGCTTCCGGGTTGCTAGGGGGCACTCTAGTAGGAATTTGTGTCCCGCTTCTCAGAACGATAGCGGACACATTTGCGTGCTCGTGCACGAGTGTCGACGTTTGGGTTGCTCCCCTCGGGTTCACCTCCGGTTGTGGCGGTAATTGGTTTTGTGACCTTGCAAGGTTCGCCACTTGTAACCCCAGCTGGGTTACTTGGTCCGTGAGGGTCCGCTGACCCATTTCCAGCTTTTGGTTGATCTTCTCCTGGTTGGTAATATATTGAGTCAAGAGAGACTCAACTGGAGAGACTGCCCTCTGTTGGCCATAGTGCTGCTGCTGCTGGAACGGCTGCTGAGTCCTGGGGGCGTAAGATTGTTGCTGAGGTTATTGCTGAAATGGTTGCTGCTGAAACTGATTCTGCTGTGGCCTAGCCGGCTGATATGTTTGTTGCTGCGGCTGCTGAGGCGGCGAGGGCTGAAATGGTGGCCGGTAACTGAAATTTGGGTGGTTCCGGTTGTTTGGAGAGTAGGCCGGGTTGGAATTTGTCCTTGGCGGATACGGCGCATTCCCCGTGGGGTTGTAAAATAGTGCGCTCGCCTGATCCAACGGTGGTGAGATGTCACCACCGTCGAATTCCCCAAAGAATTCGGACTCTACCGCAGAAATTTGCTGTGTACCGGCCCCACCGGCTCCTACCATTAGTGCGGAGATCTGGGTCGAAAGCAAGTCGAACTTTTTTGAAAGTTTGTCGACGTCCTCGACTCTGTGTATACCCCTGGATCTTGGTGTGGCTCTCTCGTCACACCACCGCTCATTGTTGGATGCCATATTTTCCAGAATATGCCCGGTATCCTCCTCGCTTCTAGACATGAAGGAACCCCCAGCCGCGGCGTCCATAGAAGATTTCAGGTCATCCCTCAACCCATTATAGAACAGATTAATAATCTGCCACTTCGGAAGCTCATGGTGAGGGCATCTTCTTTGCATCTCTTTATATCTCGTCCAAGCTTCATGCAAGGACTCGTGGCTGGCCTGGGAGAAGGAGGAGATCTCACTCCTCAACTTCATGGTCTTCCCCAGAGGAAAGAACTTCGTCAGAAAAGCGTTGGAGAGCTTCTCCCAGGTGTTGAAAGTGTTGGGGTCCTTCCCCCTTAGCCATTGCTTGGCTTTGTCTCGCAAAGAGAAGGGGAACAGCTTCAGACGGATAGCCTCTGTCGTGACACCATTAATCTGGAAGGTGTCACACTTCTCCAAGAAGGAGTCCAGGTGCTCGATCGGGCTCTCCATGGGTGCACCCGCAAACTGGTCCTGCTGGATCCATGTCACTAGAGACGGCTTCAGCTCAAAGCTTTGGGCCGCAATAGCTGGAGATCGGATGGCGGAAGTCGACTCGATGGATGGCATCGAGTACTCCAGCAGAGACTTGTGAGGTGGGGTGTTCTCCTCCATGGATTCGGGATCTTCTCTTCTTCGCTTCTCGGCGGCCAAACACCTAAGGGTGGCGTTAATCTCTGGATCGAGGGGAATCAAGTCGTCAAGACTCCTTGAACTCCTGCGCATGAAAAACAACAAACACCCGTGAAGCGACAAGTGAGAAAGAAACAGATAAAATAAGAAATAAAAATAAGAAAAATAAAAAAAAGAAAAAGGAGAATGCGAAAATTATCGCGAGGTAGGGATATGAGATAGACACGAGGGTTCAAGAGATCCTAAAATAACAAGCACGTTGCCTCCCCGGCAACGGCGCCATAAACTTGACCTGCGCCCCGCTTGAGTCGCGGCGGCGCGGTGTCGTTTACCGCAAGTTTCACGATTAGTGTAGGGTGCGAGAATATCGAACTCAGTGAGGCAAGGTTGTGCTTGGGTCAGGTAGGACCTAAATCACCCCGAGGGGCGAGCTAGCCTGAATCGGTGATTGGTTGTCACGAAAGGAAATAAAAGGGTATGAACAACAAGAAAGAAAACCAGGGACTTTGGTTTCCAACCCGACGAGAGACTCTCGCCGATACGGCCTACGGGTATGGATAGCGATCGGGATTAGGGTCTAATGGTGAGACGTTGCCTCTGAAAGTGGTACCGGCGTCCCATGGGCCCGATATTCCGGTCGGTGCCCAGGATGATACACCGGACTTCTCGGATTCGATCAGTGGGCACTCCCGTGTCCATTAACACTGATCGATCCCGGGAGCACTAAGCCCGCAACGATATCTCCCAACGTCTCATCCTGCCGCTCCCGCGTGCTAGGATTCGGCGTCTACGCTAAGGGTGTGAGCTATGGCTAGGGAGTCAACCGCCAAGTTTATTCCCCCTTGGCCCAACGGTCAAAGGCGGTCTTTTTCCCGCCGATGACAATGAAACACCCCGCGTAACCGTTAGATTCCTACTCCCTATCGATTTCCTAACCCTATGGACGCATCGGGAAGAGCCCCCGAAGGGGTTTCCACCAAAATCCCAGATTTGGGAACTACTCACAAAAATTCATGAAAAAGCGATCTAAATGAAATTTAACCGTTGGAATCATAATCGGACAATTGCAATGCGGAAGTAATAGAGTAATAAAGACAATACTAAAATTTTAGAAAGATCTGAAAACTTACAAAAGAGTAACAATTACAGCCGTCACAAGGAGGTAAAACAGTAGAAAAAATGACAGCTCTCGTTTCTGGAACCCTAGGGGTTCTATTTATAGACCTTCACATCAACCGATCGGTTGACAAGTCAACCGATCGGTTGATCCGTTACAAATTAATAACAGAAAACGGCGAGCTTTCACCCGATCACATGAACCGGTCGGGTGAGTTCTTGAGTGACCGGTTGGATCTTGGAGCAGTCGGGTGAACCGATCGGTTCGACGTCCGTGTCTTCAGCTCTTCTTCTTCAGCTACAGATGAACCGATCGGGTGAGAGTCACCCGATCGGTTGGCGTTTTGCTTCGAGAAAACAAAGAACAGCCCCCGCTGAACCGGTCTGCGAACCGGTCGGGTGACTTCTTTGTGAGCTGCGGCAGAGACCGGGTGGTGCACGCGTGCATCACCCGATCGGTTGGAGATGACCAACCGACCGGGTGAGGGGCTGAAAGATGAATTCTTTGGCGTTTGACCCCCTGGATCACGCGTGACTTCTCCCGTTGCTCCGGGGACTTGGGATATCATCGTTAAACGTCCCCTACGTGGTCAATCCCCTGCAATCATGGATAAACAAAGAAAAGTGAAAGAAAACGGGAAAATACACGAAAACGAATAAGAGACGACGGAAAAACACGAAGAAACACAAAAGAAAACGTGTGTGAATATATGAAATATAAACGCACGTCACCTAACCTTTCGGTGGGGTTCAAACAAAAAAAGAACAAAACTAATCATTTTTACTTAACTACTAATGCAAAATACTGATGGGCTTCAATCAAAACGTGTTGATTTTTTTATAAAAGAAACGAATCCACTAAAATCTGTTAGGAACGAATCACATAAAAATCTAAATCTCTTTATATCTTAACAACTTAACTCCCAAGTACCCCATCAGTAGCTACCCCACGTCTCCCCACACGTCACGCCCACGTACGCGGAACCCAAGCACAAGAAATTTCAACTGCCTCTCTGCCTTTCATCTTCTTATAGGCGGTAGTCTCTAACTTCGATCACCCAGCCCCATTCGAAGCTCCGCCACCGCTTAATCCCTTCTCTCTCAGCCCAAAGTCCCGAAACCGAACGTCCCCTCACCGTTGCGCCTTCGCCCAGCATCATCCTCCGACCAGTCCCCTCCAACCCTCTGTCCAAATACCCAGCCCCAGTGCTCTCACGAAGAACCCCCTTACCTCTGGGTCACCCACGTCGCAACACCTACGCACGAACCATCACCCTCAAGTCCCGCCTCACGGCCCTCCGGTCTCTCGCCAATCCGCACCCTCAGTCGCCAACGCCACCTGCCACCGCGCCCGCAGACCCCCACTCCAGGTGGCCACCTCAACAACGCCGAGCTCGCCTCCGTCGAACACAATCGTCGCAGCCCATCCATGTTCTCGCGCGGCCTGTTCCCATCTCTTCCAGGCGCCGCAACCCCGCACCGCCATCTCCTCCGCCCCGAACCGACACCCGGTCGCCCCTCGCCGCTGCAACCTCCGTTCGAAGCTGCCACCTGCAAGTCGCAAGGGAAAAACAAATAGGAAATCGCGAACTTAAATAGGTAAGTTGACTTCAGTGCAATTGGAGAATTAAAAATATTATTAGTTATATATATTAAACTGGAAATCTGTGCCTAGTACCTCATGTACATTTATAAAACAAACAGTGAGCCTGTAAGATTATTACATGTTAGCTTTTAAATTTGAACTGTATAGGGTTGCAGCCGTACCGTGCCTATGAAAACTCTTAGAGTTTTTGAGTTGAATGCAACTGATAAGTCTGCCCATGAACAATACCCTATGCTAGTATGAACAGTACCCTACAAGCACATATATTTATTAAACCTATAGGTTAATGAGATGTCAGTTGGGTATATGAAGTGCATACATTAATTTCTTATTTACTGTTAGTTGCTCCTCTTCAGAAGTGAGAACGGTAACTCTTACTGATGACTGATATTTTATATGAGCAGTACCCTACCTGCATTAATGAAACATATAAGATAACAGCTAGTAATAATTTATAATCTTAGTTGCTATAATAGTGTTGTTATATGGTGTTAATTGTTAATACCAGTAAGTTGTTTTCTTATAACATGAGTTGATACCTCAGTACACATATTCAGTAGCATATGTACATGTTAGGACGAATTAATTGGTTGGTGGCATTAGTAGCAATTGTAAATAGGGGGCTGAAATCATAATATTAGTCATGTTAATAGTATGAGTTAGTTGCAAGTAAAGTTTTATCAAATAATGTTAGTATATATATTATAACATAGTGTTAGTTAATAGATTACAATTATAACATGTCCTAAACTCCACCCAAGGATAGAGGATCTATTTTTTTAAAAAAAAGAACTATTATTTAAATTTGTTGAAACGAACCTAATTCGGATATGTGTTTAATCAAAACAGAGAACCAATCGTTCCATAGCGTAACGCTCGTCAAGACGAACCCACGACAACTGATATCACCGGAATCAGGCAAGTGATACTTGCCAGTGTTGTTTAGGCCACATTTAGGCCAATTTTGTGTACTAGCGTAAAAGAGACTAGGCGATGAAATGATAGTCGCCTAGACGCCTTTACTAGATCTAGCTTGACAACGAAGCTAGATCCGACACCTTTACCATGCTTTCATTCATGCTGCCATGTCACGTTTACTTTCGATTAACTGTACACACTCTTATCTTTATTTTGCCATGTCATTCATGCATCGAAATGTCATCGTGATTGTGTAGCACACGCTACAATAAAATTGTTAACTATTGAGGCTAGGCACCTGCTTTGCGGGCACAACCCTATGCCAATAACACTTCCTGGATCGTGATCCATAAGATGGGCGCCAGTCCATATACACGTGGAGGGGTAGGGTTAAACGGTCGCTTGAGCGTAGAAGTGAGCCCGTACAGCCACTTCAGCCAAAAGACGGAAACTCTGTGCACAAAGTGATAAATCAGTGAATCGTGAAATAGTGTTTTCGTAGTTCGCTACGACTTGCATGTTTGCTTCATCATGTCATTTAATTGTTGCACTTTTATATGCCATGTCATATCATTATGTAGAACTGCTAGTCGCTTTACTTTTATTTAAATCTTTGCACAAAAGTCCTCCGCTTCCTTTTGGGAGACTTTTGCTGACATGTGACCTCTTCTCTTTGGGTGTCACATGTCAGGTTCTGAGTCAGAGGTAGCAACAGGAGAGCAGTTTACAGACGTTGAGTTCGAGGTACCCGTGGAGACCGAGTTCGAGGACACTGATGACCAGTCCTAGACTTACTTGGAGTTCCCTTTTAGTTGTTGTTGCTTTCATTAGTTGCGGTTAGTTTTCGATGTGTAGCACCCGTCACTCTACTTTATGTTTCGGCCATGCTTTAGGCCTTTTGTTCAGACTTGGTACTTTGTGACTTTTCTGTGATATTTGGAATATTTGTTGGATGTCTGGTGGATGTTTCTTGTCTGCTTTTATTTATCATTATTGATGTTTCATCGCAATGCAAGGACCTGCCATTTTTATAGTACATGTGCGCTTATCAGACTTGCAGCTTCACAGCTCCAAGTCTGAGCGGACCTTCTCACGTCTCGTCTTCCATACTTGGGACGCGGGGCATGACAGGTTTTGTTGGTGGCCCATGCAGGTCATTTTGCATCCGCAAAATATCGGAACAATAATAATGATAAACAAAATCCAATTAAATGTTCGGAACATCCAAGTCATGATTAAGTCTAATCTGAATGTTTTCTTGTCTTAGATGGCGGGAAGATGCAACGTCCGTACTGGTAGTTGATCTGGAGCTGGTGGTGGAGCTGGACGTGTTGAGGATGCTGATAGAAAACCCACTACGACTGAGATGATGAGGATGATGCATCAGATGATGCAGGTTCAGCAGGGCATGCTTCAGAGTGCCCCTTGCTTCGAGCCGGGAGCGAAGTAGTTTCGGGAGCTGGGCCCGACTTATTTCACTAGGTCAGAAGGACCATTAGCTGTGGACGAGTGGATGAAGAATACAGAAGATAATTTGCTTCTCTCGAAGGTTAACCCGGCTGGATGGGTTGACTTGGTGAAGAAGCAACGGAAGGATAATGCCCGCAGCTGGTGGGAGTCAGAGGAGCAGATGCTAGAGAAACCGATTTCCTGGGACACTTTCAAGGCGAGATTTGATGAAGAGTATATCGCTCGAGCTACGAGGAGGGAACTGATGCAGCAGTTTATCAGTCTGAAGCAGGGGAATCTGACGGTGGATCAGTACCACCAGGAGTTCACTAGATTGTGTCGCTTTGCACCAAAGATGGTGGAGACCGCTGAAGATCGAGCTCAGAGATTCTTGCAAGGTTTATCTTTGGAGCTGCAGAGTCTGATGTCCTCTTCGGACTTAGACTCTTACTAGAAGTTCCTGATAGCTGCCAAGAGGTAGGAGATGATTGCCAATCTGAAGAGATGACAGTATCCAGGTGCAGGGAAGAGGCCTAGGGAGCAGGCCAGAGCTGTGGTTAGGCCAGTGTCATGGCCTAATCAGTCCGTCAGTTTAAGAGGCCATGTGGGCCTATTCAGAGGACGTGCAATCATTGCAGCAAGACTGGTCATGTGAAGGACCAGTGCAGGAGGCTTTTGGGCCAGTGCTTGATTTGCGGCGACTCTTCGCATACTTTGAAGGATTGCCCGAGTGCTAAGCAGCCGTGGAAGGCACCAGTCGGAGTTCAGCAGCAGAGAGCTCCAGTAGCCGCTAGACGTGGAGTGCCTCTCATTTCCCAGAAGCAGGCATTTCAGCAGGTCGTTCAGCCTAGGAGGCAAGCTTTCACGATGACCGCAGTAGAGGCAGAGGCTGAGGATGGAGTCATTGCAGGTAACCCTCAGACTAGTCTTTACTTTTCATTAGTTGATAATGCATGTTAGATTAGACCTTGTCTGCTAGAGTAGGTTTTGATTGCTAGTTTGTCTGTTAGGGGTTATTCTTGTTTGTGCTTGTCCCGCTCGAGTTCTCTTCGACTCTGGTGCATCCATGTGCATCTTATCCCGGAGTTTCGTGGACAATCATTCTCTGACGACTTCCCCTCTTTCCAAGAGTTGGAATATCGCTACAGGGAATGGTGTGATCTCGGTATCTCTTGGTTGTCAATCTTATCCCCTGGTTGTCTGTGTACTTGAGCTTTATACTGACTTTATCATCCATGACATTACCAATTATGATGTGATTGCTCCAAAATGCAACCCAAGAGCACGACCAAAAACTTGGTCGGCCCCGGATACACGCCCGGAGAACGATTGTAGTTTTACCGCAAGCGCACGGCGTAGTGGCGAGCGAGTATCGAACACGAGGAGGTGGTGTTGGTTCCAATCTATCCTAGGTTGGTTTGACTACGGATGTTTTATTGGTGGAGTGGCTATGGTATGATATAATGGAAATGGTGGTGGATGTCGGTGTCGATGATAAAGAAATCGGTCAAATGTCGATTCAAATACAATATAATAAAAGAGGGAATTTGCCTTGCGACGATCCTGTCACAATCGTCGGGCAAAGTATGGGGATATAAAATCAAATAAAGACGTCTAGGGCTAGGGAATCCCCACTACGGACCGTCATGCATCATTGTGAATAGTGAATCTCAATATTACTAGACTTGCGTTGAGGTGAACTAGTCGCAACTTAATGGAGAACCAAGCTCACGCTCTCGCGCTATTGCCGGTCTATAGCAAACCTAGGTTAGGGCCCAATCTCTTGCAAACCCTAACCTAAGCCGCTAGCATGAGGATCGACATCATCACCCAATCGCTCCTCGAGCCCACTCTCGTGCAAACTCGAGTTACGATCTAGGTTGTGATAGTTCGTATTCGTCCAATCTCTTGCAAACGAATATGTGTATAGATTTACAATTAAAAATCCTAGCTTTGGTCCAATCTCTTGCAAACCAAATCTAGAGAAACCCAATTGTAAACCTAAATCGAATATCTAGGCCTTCCCATCGATTAGAATCCAATCTCTTGCAAATCCCAAATCGATGGAAATCCCTAGCTATCCGTAGTAAATCAATCACAACCTAACCTCCTAGCAATTCTAGCAATTTGGAAATTCATTCATCACAAATATGAAATTAGATCCATAGGGTTCATCCCCAAACCCTAGAACAACAAATCTACTCTAGCATAGCAATAAGGATATAAGAATCAATAAAAACCATTGCTTGCATATAAAAAGATAGAAAATCAAAGATTCAAATAATAAGAATAGAAATACTTAGCTTAGATGAAGAATTCCAATCCAAATACAAGCTTTTTGATCCAAGAGGGGGCCTAGGGCATGGCCTAACCTCTAAAATAATCCTCCTAAAACATCTTGGGATCCCTCTAATGGTGGCTACAAACCCCTTAAATACTCCCCCAAAACCCTAGCAAGAAACCCTAGAAAACCCCTCAAATTCGTGCCCAAAAACAGCCCAAACCGCAACTTAAAATCTGGGCCCAGGCCGCACTCGGTCGAGTGGAATATGTGGCCCGGCCGAGTGACACTGACATGCAAATTCCAGCACTGCAGCATCAACTTGCAGAAATTCTCCAGATTTCATCCGACCTCCGATTTGCGCGTTCTTGGCGGCGTTGGAACCGTCATGAAGTCTACTATCCATAAAAAATATGAGAAAAATACTTTGATTGCTGGAATGATAGCAGATTTCAAAAGAGTGAGAGGCTGTCTGAAAATCTGGGCGCTGCATGTCCTTGGCATCACTCGGTCGAGTGGCAAATTTCACTCGGCCGAGGGGCATTTGGTACTCGGGCGGACGGCTTTTGTCACTCGGCCGAGTCGGGCTTCTGGGGCAGACTGACAGATTACAGTAAGTTGGACATTTTGGCTTGCCGTCGTCTGGGTGCCACTCGGGCGGACGGAGTCTCCGCACTCGGCCGAGTCGGCGTGCGATGCTCGGCCGAGTGCACGCTGATACATCTCTGTTGCATGTCCGATCTGGCTGGCCGAGCGGGGTCTCAATGCTCGGCCGAGTGACTCCTTCACTCAGCCGAGTGGCATGCTGAAAATGCCCAATCTTCATCTTTTCGCTCCCCCGTCGCTCCTACGGCGTTCTTTCTTCTTCCACTCCTCTTCCATTGCAGAATAACCCTCAAAAGGGCCATGGTTGACTCTCCGGAGTGGGCGCAAATCTTCTTGATCTCACAATCGATCAAAATCGCTCCATATATCCTGAAATACGACAAAAACAAGAAATAGTGAAAAGTATCGCAATATTGTCGAATAATCGTGAAAAGCGTGATATGGGCGATCAAAACGGTATGCAAATATGCAGAAAAAAGGTGTAAAATATGGAGTGATCATGATGTTGTTCTTGGGATGGATTGGCTTAGTTGCTTCTTCGCTACGATCGACTGTCGACGGAAGAAAGTGGTGTTTGAGATTCCTGGTCATCCGACCTTTGAGTTCAGTAGCGGTAGCAGTTCGCTTGGGCCTGTCAGATTTCGGGCCAAGCCAGTGGTGGAGCTTATGGCTATGCAGATGGAGATGACTAGACCAGCTGTGGTGAGAGATTTCGATGATGTCTTCCCCGATGAGTTGTCAGGACTGCCGCCTGATCGAGCTCTTGAGTTCCCGATTGATCTTATTCCGGGAGCACAGCCCATTTCGAAAGCACCATACCGTATGGCTCCGACAGAGTTGGAGGAGCTACGAAGACAGTTGGACGAGCTTTTACAGAAGGGATATATCCATCCGAGTGTGTCTCCGTTGGGAGCACCTGTTCTATTGGTGAAAAAGAAGGATGGTTCGCGTCGGATGTGCGTGGACTACAGAGAATTGAATGCTGTCACCATCAAGAACAAGTATCCGTTGCCGCGGATAGGTGAAATTTTTGATCAGCTAGGAGGATCGAGGGTATTCTCCAAATTGGACCTCAGGAGCGGATATCACCCGTTGAGGGTGAAGAAGGAAGATGTGCAGAAGACAGCATTCAGAACAAAGTATGGACACTACGAGTTCGTGGTTATGCCTTTCGGTGTGACCAACGCACCCGCAGTCTTCATGAACCTGATGAACATGATATTCTATGATTTCTTAGATAAGTTCGTCGTTATCTTTATTGACGACATCTTGATCTATACGAAGTCGGAAGAGGAGCATGCTGAGCACTTGAGGACAGTTCTGGATATTTTGAGGAAGCATCGTTTGTATGCGAAGTAGGGGCGGCAAAATAGACCCGACCCGACCCAAACCCAGCCTCTTGGGTCGGGTATGGGTAGGGGCCAATCCGGGTCGGGTCGAATTCGGGTCAACCCGACCGACCCAGATAAAAATCCGGGTCGGGTACGGGTTTGACCCCTCGACCCGGTTGACCCGAATTCGACCAGTATTTTCACTCTTTTCACCCAGAAACCCGACCCGAACCCAACCCAAACTCGACCTGAACCCGACCTTTTTTGCAAAATAATCACTCTCACACACAAAACCCAACCCGAACCCGACCCGAACCCGACCCGTATCCGACCCGTAAGACAAACTGGGTCGGGTACGGGTCACCCGGGTTACGGCTGGGTCGGGTACGGGTATCCAAACCCTGACCCAAATTTAATTTGGGTCGGGTTCGGGTTTACCCTTATTCGGGTCGGGTCAAACCTGACCCGACCCAAACCCGACCCGACCCGCCCGTTTGCCACCCCTAATGCGAAGTATTCCAAGTGCGAGTTCTGGCTGGATAGATTTGCCTTTCTTGGACATGTGGTGTCAGGAGATGGCATAGCCGTGGATCCGTAGAAGATCAAGGCTATCAGAGAGTGGCCGACTCCACAGACAGCGACTGAGATCAGGAGTTTTCTTGGGCTAGCAGGATATTATCGGTGCTTCATCAAGGATTTCTCTCAGATTATGGAGCCGATGACCAGACTGACGAGGAAGGATATACCATTCGTTTGGTCTGATGCTTGTGATGAGGCCTTTTCTATTCTGAAGGAGAGGTTGACGTCTGCACTTGTTCTAGTTGTGCCCGATCGGAGTGGAGGATTTGAGATCTTTTGCGATGCTTCTGGCAAGGGTCTTGGTTGTGTTTTGCATTAGCATGGGCATGTGGTCGCGTATGCTTCTCGACAGCTTAGGGCTCATGAGAAGAACTGTTGGATATTGGACTCCCCGGATTTGGTTTTGGATGATGAACAAACATAAATATATCGTGAACTAACAATTTGTGAGCGCAGTTATGGAGATTGTCGCCAAATTCATATGAACATCCAAAGCGACGTCTCGAGACTTCTCAAAGCACGTGATCGAATGCCTAAAGCTTCATTGAAGCTTTTGGACCACTTTAGAAGTCATGAAGATTCGGATCGAAGCTTTCGAAGATGGTTCGTCAAGTTTTATTTATAGTCTTTTAGCTTCGTTCCGTAGAATGTTAAGCCTTGAGTAGGTCTTACGTTTTAAATCTTCATAACGCTCATATCTTAGATCTAGGATCTTAGTAGAAGTCCATACAAACTTTCCCGAAGCTTCGCACTTCGATTCGCGACTTCTTGTGCATGTTAGTTGGTTCAAGAAGAAAAACCAACCGACTAGATGGTGACCTAGTCGGTCGGCAATCCTTCTTGGACCGACTAGTTTGCGTCAGTCAATTCCAAGCTCTTTACTGTTTACAGTTAGTCGGTCTACATTGACTCACCGACCGACTAGTTTATGAACTAGTCTGTCAGTGATGCTTCTTAGATCGACTAGTTGAGCTTTCCCTGTTCATGCCAATTTGAGCCTGAGCTACTGTTTATAATTAGTCGGTCTGTGTTCATTTATCGACCGACTAGTTGATGAACTAGTCGGTCAACTTTCCTTCTTGGACCGACTAGTTTAGCTTCTACTGTACATGCCTACTTACTGTTTATCGTTAGTCAGTCTATGTACATTTGGCGACTAACTAGTTGATAAACTAATCGGTCAACATTTGTTCTTGGACCGACTAAATTAATTTGTGCTCAGACTTCCAGTTTCATCTCTTAGTCGGTCTCAGTTGAGTAACCGACCGACTAGTTGTGAAACTAGTCGGTCAGCTACTCTTCTTTGACCGACTAATTCCTTAAGTCTGAAGTTCGACTTCATGGTTGTTCTACCATTAGTCGGTCTACGTTGATTGACCGACCGACTAGTTGATGAACTAGTCGGTCGGTGGTTGTTCTTTGACCGACTAGTTTGGTTCAGAAAAGAGCCGTTGGAGCATTAATTGAAACGTTTTTCTCTCTCTCTTTCTCTCTCCCCCCTCTAACTTATAAATACTTGATGAGCTGCATTCATTGCACTCAAGGCTGATTTTAAGACAAGTTTAGAGATCAAAGAGAAAGCTTTCATCCACATTCAAAGCTCATTCATTCCAATCTTGAATCTCTCCTCACTCTTATTTCAAAAGAGAGATTCATTGATTGTGAGCCTTCCAAGCCAAGTGCTTGATCCTAGTTCACCATCAACCTCATAGCTCTCCATCGCTGATCTTCATCTTGGAGCTAGGGTTTGGTGCCTCTTCTTCTTCCTCAAAATCATCTTTGCCCTAATTCGTAAGTATTACTCAAGGCATAGGTATTTTGTCGGTAAGAAGTTCTATTTCATTTTACTTTGATATTGTAAGTGATTCACTCTCGGTTGTGAGAGTGGTTGTGATCCCGGGTTGTGGGAGTCACAATTTCATTTGTGTATGATTTGACTTGTGAAGGTTTTTCACAAGTATTTCATAGTGGAAATCTTAAGTTAGGGTTTCTAACTCAAGTATCCGGAGGGGATCCGGGTGGTTGGGACGTAGGATCATCGGGAACAAGTCGGTGAGACTTGGGTGGATCCGAACCCAGTAATATCGTTTGTTTACGATTGTTTCTTTGTTGTCTAACATTTACTATTCCGCAATTTTCGCATTGTTTGGTAGAGTTTGCAAGGTAATTAGGAATTAGCCTCTTAATTATTTTAAAGTACTATTCACCCCCCCTTAGTACTTGTGCAGTAGCTTAGCAGGGCATTACAAGAACTACCCGACACACGATTTGGAGTTGGCTGCAGTCGTATTTGCGCTAAAGATTTGGAGGCATTTCTTGCTGAGTGAGAAGGTGAAGATCTTCACCGATCACAAAAGCTTGAAATATATCTTTACGCAGAAGGAGCTCAACATGTGACAGCATCGATGGTTGGAGCTCATGGCAGATTATGAGATCGACTTGCAGTACCATCCTGGCAATGTGAATGTGGTTCCTGATGCGCTGAGTAGACTTCCAGTGGTTATGATGTTGACTTCATAGTGGAGGTTGCAGCAGGATTTCTGTGAGTTTGGTATTGAGATTATGCTTTCTGGAGAGGATTCATCGTTGATGTGTATGCAGATACAATCGATGATCATGGATCAGATCAAGGCAGCTCAGGCCGGAGATCCGAAGCTGAAGAGGATCCATGAACAGGTAGAAGCCGGTCTGTGGACTGAATTTCAGATTCATGAGGATGGCTCGCTAAGGTATGGAGCCAGAGTTTGTGTGCCAACTGGAGATATCAGAGAGGAGTTGCTTGTTGAGGCACATAGCTTGACGTATTCTGTGCATCCTGGTGGCATCAAGATGTACAAAGACCTTCGCCTGAACTATTGGTGGCATGGCATGAAGCGGAGTGTGGCACGGAGCGTTGCCAAGTGTTTGGTCTGTCAGTAGGTTAAGGCAGAGCATCAGCATATGTCAGGGTTGCTACAACCGCTTCCGATTCTGGAGTGGAAGTGGCAATACATCACTATGAATTTCGTGACTGGACTACCTCGAAGTCCGAAGCAGAATGACGCGATTTGGGTAATGTGGACCGGTTGACCAAATCTGCGCACTTTATTCCCTTCCGACCGTTTAACTTCTTTCCCTAGTTTAGATAGTGATGTAACGTAATTCGTGCAGGAGATCGTGCGACTTTAGGGAGTCCCTGTGAGTATCGTGTCAGATGGAGACACGAGATTCATATCTCAGTTTTGGCAGAGTATACAGAAGAGTCTGGGTACGGTCTGAGTTTCAGTACCGCGTACCACCTGCAGACGGATGGCCAGTCCGAGAGGACGATTCAGATTTTGGAGGACACGTTGAGAGCGTGCATGTTGGACTTCAAGGGTTCGTGGGAGGATCATCTACACCTGGTGGAGTTCTCCTACAATAACAGCTGTCAGGCGAGTATTGGCATGGTTCCATTTGCTGCTCTCTACGGGAGGAAATGTCGATCGCCACTGAGCTGGGACGACATTGGAGATAGGGGTTATTGGGACCGGAGATGACTGTTGAAGAAGTGGACGGTGTTCGAGATATCAGGGACAAGCTGAGGATCGCTCAGGACCGTTTCAAGCATTGGGCAGATGCTAAACGGCGACCGTTGGAGTTTCAGCCTGGAGACCATGTTTTTCTCAAGATCTCTCCAAATCGAGGAGTTATTCGATTTGGAAAGAGAGGCAAGCTGAGCCCAAGGTATATTGGGCATTTCGATGTCTTGGAGAGAGTTGGAGCGGTGGCTTATCGCTTGGCGTTGCCGCCATCACTGGAGGGAGTTCACGACGTGTTCCACGTATCTCAGTTACGTCGATACGTCAGTGATCCGTCGCATGCTGTGGATTTCTCATAGATCACAGTTCATCCGGATCTGACCTATGATTAGCAACCAATTGAGATTCTGGATCGACGGTAGAAGCAGTTGAGGAATAAGACCGTCGACTTGGTTAGAGTGTAGTGGCGTCATGGTTCCCCTGGAGAGTAGGGGTGTGCGGGTCTGGGTACCCTGTTTTTATTTTATGTTACCCGGACCCTACCCGGTAAGGGACCGGTTCCTAAAATTTGGAACCGGACCCTACCCAGTTGGACCATATACCCGGAACCTACACGGACCCTATGGTTCCGGGTAGGTTCCAGGTACCCTGTAAAAAAACCTCTAATTTGTGATGCATTAAATGTACTGGAAGTCTGGAACAGAAAGAATGCAACAATAGACCTGACATAGTTTGAAATTTCAGCTAATGCATTTCCAATGGGACATTCCTATTTGTTGCAGATTAGTATGTTTTGAATGTGAGATGTTATTTACAATCACCTTTATAAAATCTAACACAGAATCTATTGTAAGTTTGTTGTGGCATAATGATATGATGAGACAAGTAACTTAAGCTCATTGTAACCTTACACAGTGGACAAAATACAATGAAAGATATCAGTATGATTTCTAGAAATGCAATCAAAATTGTATCAAATAAATGCTTGGATATGCCTTGATCATCAAAAGGATTTAGAAATAGATAAAATAGTATCTTTCCTCCTTTGACCTAGAAAATCACGCAAAAGTTTCAAACTTTTTCTACTCTAAGTCGATGGAAAATCCAACAGAACTACCACAAGATTTCAAAATACCCTTTTTATACTTGCATGCACTAAATTACAGTAAATAAGCTACTAATCTATCAAAATCAAAGGATACATTACCTGACGCAATTTGGAGCTAGTTTGATCTCGCAATGAACGTTTACTTCTATTGACTACTGCTCTTTTGAATGCTCAATAAACTCGATGGCTTTATCACGGCCTTGGAACATGCAAGTACTGTAGTACATGCCTTATAGCTGCAGACTACAGGTCTGTGACTAGCAAGTAACCACATTCGTCGATGCAAGAACAGGACGCCTTATATCTGCAGACTGAAGGTCTGTGACTATGTGATTTTGTGAATAGCCACATCTGTCACAGAAGTTCAAAATAGACAAGGAGTCAATAATAATATCAGTAAAACTTGCTCGATATGAGTAACCAGATTCAAGAAATGGAAATATAGAGAAAGCTCTCATATCTGCAAAAAGAGAAACATCATGCACATACCGGGGAGCAGTTTTCTTGACTTCATATCTGCAGATTGACTCTAAGTCATTTTCCATCTATTTGTGCATGTTGCTCACCGGTATCAATACACATAAGCCCTCATATCTGTAAACTTCAGAAAGGAGTCAATCTCGGTCTTCTTGACTTGTTTTATGAGGAATTTGTAGTGTGATTTAGTGTCTTTGCAAAGAAAGCTTTGATCTTGCTACCTTGAGCATCCCAACTCTTGAAACGACTTAGAGATAAAATGTAGGCCAGTTCAGACGGACAACACATCCTCCTAAGAGCATAAAACTGTTTCGCATGAACAAGTAAAGCTAACACAACAATGAAAAAGCAAGCATAATTCAAATTTCAATCAAGAAACCCAAGATATATTCTTCATGACTAGTCTCTCAACTCAGATTTCATTCCATAATAAACTATGCCCAAGGATTTAAACATAACATCTTAATAAAGAAAGATAGATAGAAAGTATCACTAATAAGAAATCTTAAAGTCAAAACAGACAAAAAAATAACAAAATTATATAGGCACATGAATTGTGTGCGTCAACTTGCATACTAATCTGCCATAATATCTGCTGTGACGCCGCTAAGCTCTACAAAAATAAAATGTAAATATAGTGAGATTCCATAAAATCACAATAAGTAGCATGCCAACATTAGATTCCAACAAATTAAAACACAAATAAATAAAGACTTACCCTCCTCATACTTTTCTGCATCTTTCATATATTGCTCAATAGTGATTGGATTTGAAGATGAGTGCAACCAATCTTGAGCACAAATCAAAGCTTCTACAAATTTAGGAGTTAGTGAGCTGTGAAATTGATCAAGTACCCGACTAGATGTGCTAAAAGTTGACTCCGAGGCTACTGTGGATACCGGGATGGCTAGGATGTCCTTTGCCATTAAACTGAGAACCTTATAAGTCAAACTCTCATCATTCCACCACTTTAATAAATCAAAAGTTTCATTATCAGGTTCGCGATGACTGCTAAGATACCTCTCCAATTCAGACTTAGAATCACCATCCATGTCATCCTTGTCATCATTGTACCAATCTTTAACAAGTGTAGTTGGATCCACAAAAGCAAATATGCCATCAATATCCTGAACAGATGCTTGAGTGTTGGACTCATCCAACGCACTAGAAGACTGATTAACCATTGAAGAGTGAGCTGTCTCATAGAATGCAAAAAGACGTTCCAAGACAATCATTACATTACGAACCATCTCTTCTTCATTATTAGAATCAACATGAATCCTTCTACAACAATACTTCAAAAATCTCAACTTATATCGAGGATCTAATACGACAACTATCAACACCATCATGTTGGTTCTCTCTACACTCCCATAATACTCGTCAAATTTCCCTCTCATTTTTCGAGCCATTTCCCGAAGATGTGAATTAGAATGACTTTCACACTCAGTCAATGTGGAAAACATGTTAATAACTTCATGAAAGTAATGGTTAGATGTCACGTAAAGACTCCCTGACATCCTTACAGTAGCCTCATAGAATTTTTTCAAAAACAAAGACAACATGGATGCATTATCCCAATCCTGACTAGTCGGGACTCCACAATCAAGCTCATTGACAAACACATCATCATCATCTTCAAGCCTTACAAAGGCTTGTCTAAACTTAAGAGAAGTTTCTAACATAAGATATGTAGAATTCCACCTCGTACTGATATCAAGACAAACAGAGCCCTTATGGGTTATGCCCTCTTCAATTATACAACATTGAAATTGTTGAGCTCTAGTTGGAGAACTCCTAACATATTTAACTGCAGCTCGAATTCGACTAATAGATTCACGGACCTCATTCAACCCATATTTTACAATCAAATTGAGAATATGAGCTGCACACCTCATATGAAAAAACTCACCACCCAAAACAAGAACACTTCTCAGCTTGTCCTTCAAATAAGCCACCGCCACATCATTAGAGCTCGCATTATCAACTGTAATTGACGATATATGATCTCTAATGCCCCATTAAATTATGCATTTTTCCACCATCTTACCAATATCCTTACCTTTATGGCTAGGCATAACAACAAAATTTAGCAATCTCTTATGCAAGTTCCAATTTTCATCAATAAAATGAGCCGTAAGACATAAGTAGCTCAAATTTTGAATAGATGTCCAAATATCCGTAGTGAGAGCAATCCTATATTTTAGAGATGACAACTTATCTCTTAGGCTAGTTCTCTCACAAATATAAAGTTTCATGCAATCCCTAGCAACTGTGTATCCTGAAAAATGCTTAAATAAAGGCTGACATGCAGACACAAAACTTCGGAAACCTTCATGCTCAACAACTGAAAATGGTTGCTCATCAACAATAACCATCCTAGCCAACATATGCCTACAATAATCTTCATTAAATTTCCAAGTGGTGAGCATATGCTCATTATCCCTATTGACTCCAGATTTAGAAACTGATCCAAGCAATTTGTGTTTCTCGTCAAGATTTTGAGGATACCTTTTACAACTTTTCAGATGCTTACACATGGATGACGTACCATTACTAACATTATAAGCCAAACTTTCTTTGCAATAACTGCAAATAGAAATATCATTACCAGTTTTATCATCTTTTGCTTTAGTAAAATGCTCCCAAGCCTCAGATTTTGACTTCTTGGAGCATTGTTTGGTTGATGATTGTGCACAATCTGTGGATGTCGTGCTACCCTCAGCCATCTACAAATAAAACATCAAATTAGGATGATATACTATGATCAGTTTCCTCCAGCAATTGGGACTTACCTTCCTTCACACACGCAACTAAAATTGCCCAGAGAACCTATTCATCTGTTTTGATGCTGAAATCCAAGTGCCTTGACTTGCCGTGACTTTATATCGATGAGGAACATACGTTACCACAATAGTTGGGAAGACCTGGATTATTCCTGGTTCAAAATAGTGGTGACTCCTCAAAGATCAAAGCTTGCAGGTCATCTTGCCATCATCAGCAACAAGGATATTTTAGCTGCAAGTAGACCAATCTGAGACAGATTAACAGAAATATAAGTTGCTATATGAAACCTGGGGACTCTATGAGGCATAAAAGTTGGAACACAATTCATGAATTAGGCAGAAACGTGAACGAGAGCAAAGAGTCAAAACTAAATGAACATATACTTAATTTGGATTTGGACAGAAGTAGTGAAATACTAATCACACAAGATTGGTGTATCAGTACCAACTGCTATTTACCTATCTATCAGAACTAGTGATTCAGGAAAAGAATAATAAATTTATTTGGTTATAACCAGAAACTTTTGCATTACATTTTAACTAGTGAGATGCATTACATTTTAACTAGTAACTGCAATCTGATAACCCTAATTGGTAAAAAACAGACAGGGCCCAAGTTTTCTCCTCTCAGATTGCAGCCTTAGCAAAAAAAACTGTGTATCTTCAAAGAATGAACTTTTTCATTAACATGCAATTGGGGATATTAGTCTTGCAGCAAAAATTCTGAACTTTCAGAGGGAAACGAGTGTAACGTTAGGGATTACAAAATCCATATTATAAAATCTGGAATTGGAGAAGTTTCCTTGGGTTAGCGTTCACATGCAAGAAAAAAAAATCAAAAACCCTAAACGATTCAAGACAACGTTTAAGAAAAGAGAGTACAAACTATAAACTATAAACTTTGATGCAGCCGAAGAGAGAGAGAGAGAATGAGTACAGAGAGAGAAGAGAGAAATTTTACCGTTTGCACTTTCACTTTGCACTCTGAACTTGAAGATCGAACGAAAGTTTGTTGCTTGAAAAATTACAGAGAAAGAGAGAAGTCTGAACTATCTGAAGACAATAAATTAAAAAATAAAAACGAAGGGTCCCTTTGGCTTTGGGTGATGTGCTGCCAGTGCCAGCTTAGGTTTTGCCTTGCATTAAATGCATTTGTTTATTTTTTTTATTAAACTCAAATGAAAAGGACTAAGGACGGAGCTCCGAGCACCCACAATTCAATCATGGGTTGACTTTTGAGACTGTTGGTGATAGGCTTTAATTTTTTTAACCAATCAGCTTCAGGGCGATGCGTGCGCTATTCAATTTGTGCAGTTTTTTTTTACTTTTTTTGATACAGACCCGTAGTCCGTAGTCCGCACACACCCCAATCCAGGTGCTACTGCTAACCGTGCTATGCTATTGCTAAATGCTAATGCTGCGATGTCACCGGGTCCGGATATCGGTTCCGGATCCGGGTACCCGTTCTCCATAGATGGGATCTGGAACCGGAACCGATTTGAACCGGTTCCTAATTTTTCTACCCGGAACCTACCCGGAACTAATGGGTATCTACTCAGAACCTACCCATTCGGGTAGGTTCCGATTGGGTATCTGGGTACCATGTACCCGTGCATACCCCTACTGGAGAGGCCATCCGGGAGTGCGAGGATGATATGAGAGAGCGATTCTCGCACTTATTTCCTGAGCCGTAGTTGATGTAGATTCCGAGGGCGGAATCTTTTCTTAAGGTGTGTAGGATGTAACGGCCACTTCCGGTCGTACGTATTTTGTGCGTATGATGTTTCGTACGAGTATTTTCGTATTTGGTTTTATTGTTGTGTTTCTGTAGTTCCGACGTGTAGCCGGACCCTGTATCTACGATCCTCTTGAGGCGTGATTCCCCCGATATCTTCTTTTAAAATTTTGGATCTCGTGAGACCAATCAGCTGCTATAACATTATTATTATCCATTAATAAAACTTTTTTATAAAAAAATTTTCCTTTTGAAAGTCTGTTTATGTTTAAAAAAACAATTCAAAAATCAAATGTTTATCTAGCCTAACCTTTCGGTGGGGTTTAATCAAAAAAAAGAACAAAACTAATCATTTTTACTTAACTACTACTGCAAAATACTGATGGGCTTCAATCAAAACGTGTTGATTTTTTATAAAAGAAACGCATCCACTAAAATCTGTTAGGAACGAATCACATAAAAATCTAAATATCTTTATATCTTAACAACTTAACTCCCCAGTACCCCATCAATAGCTACCCCACGTCTCCCCACACGTCACCCCCACGTACGCAGAACCCAGGCACAAGAAATTTCAACTACCTCTCTGCCTTTCATCTTCTTATAGGATGTAGTCTCTAACTCCGATCACCCAGCCCCGTTCGAAGCTCCGCCACCGCTCAATCCCTTCTCTCTCAGCCCAAAGTCCCGAAACCGAACGTCCCCTCACCGTTGCGCCTTCGCCCAGCTTCATCCTCTGACCAGTCCCCTCCAACCCTCCGTCCAAATACCCAGCCCCAGCGCTCTCGTGAAGAACCCCCTTACCTCTGGGTCACCCACGCCGCAACACCTACGCACGAACCATCACCCTCAGGTCCCGCCTCATGGCCCTCCAGTATCTCGCCAAGCCGTACCCTCAGTCACCGACCCCACCTGCCACCGTGCCCGCAGACCCCCACTCCAGGCGGCCACCTCAACAACACCGAGCTCGCCTCCGTCGAACACAATCATCGTAGCCCTTCCCTGTCCTCGTGTGGCCTGTTCCCATCTCTTCCAGGCGCTGCAACCCCGCACCGCCATCTCCTCCGCCCCGAACCGACACCCGGTCGCCCCTCGCCGCTGCAACCTCCGTTCGAAGCTGCCACCTGCAAGTCACAAGGGGAAAACAAATAGGAAAGCACAAACTTAAATAGGTAAGTTGCCTTCAGTGCAATTGGAGAATTAAAAATATTATTGGTTATATATATTAAACTGGAAATATGTGCCTAGTACCTCATGTACATTTATAAAACAAACAGTGAGCATGTGAGATGTTACATGTTAACTTTTAAATTTGCACTGTATATGGTTACAGCCGTACTGTGCCTATGAAAACTCTTAGGGCCTGTTCTTTTACTGGAATAGGGAAGAATGGAATATGGGAAAGTTTGTATTCCAAGGAGAGAGAAAATGGAGTTTTGTGTTCTTTTGGTGGAATGGAGTATGGAAAGTGGGGTTTGAAATAGAAAGTGGGGTCAACATTCTATTCTTGTGTTCTTTTGGGATTGGAGAGTTGGAATGAAAAAGTTAAAAGGGGATGAGTTGGAGGGGAGAGATAGAGAGAGATGAGAGAGTGGGGCCCACCATTCCTAAGGATTCCAATGTATTCCAAGCAAAAAGCTTGGAATACAAAAGTGCTCATCATTACCAAATTGGAATAGCCACGTAGGATTCTATTCCACGCCCAAAAGAACAACCGCTTGGAATACAAACTTGGAATAGAGTGAATAGTGCAGGAATAGTGACCATATTCCCATTCCTACCCCTATTCTTGGCAAAAGAACAGGCCCTTAGAGTTTTTGAGCTGAATGCAACTGATAAGTCTGCCCATGAACAGTACCCTATGCTAGTATGAACAGTACCCTACAAGCACATATATTTATTAAACCTATAGGTTAATGAGATATCAATAGGGTATATGAAGTGCATACATTAATTTCTTATTTACTGTTAGTTGCTCCTCTTCAGAAGTGAGAACGGTAACTCTTACTGATGAATGATATTTTATATGAGCAGTACCCTACCTTCATTAATGAAACATATAGGATAACAGCTAGTAATAATTTATAACCTTAGTTGCTATAATAATGTTGCTATATGGTGTTAATTGTTAATATCACTAAGTTGTTTTCTTATAACATGAGTTGGTACCTCAGTACACATATTCAATAGCATATGTACATGTTAGGACGAATTAATTGGTTGGTGGCATTAGTAGCAATTGTAAATTGGGGGCTGAAATCATAATATTAGTCATGTTAATAGTATGAGTTAGTAGCAAGTAATGTTTTGTCATCTAATGTTAGTATATATATATTATAACATAGTGTTAGTTAATAGATTACAATTATAACATGTCCTAAACTCCACCCTAGGATAGAGGATCTAATTTTTTTTAAAAAGAACTATTATTTAATTTTGTTGAAATGAACCTAATTCGGATATGTGTTTAATCAAAACAGAGAACCAGTCGTTCCATAGCGTAACGCTCGTCAAGACGAACCCACGACAACCGATATCACCGGAATCAGGCAAGTGATACTTGCCAGTGTAGTTTAGGCCACGTTTAGGCCAATTTTGTGTACTAGCGTAAAAGAGACTAGGTGATGAAATGATAGTCGCCTAGACGCCTTTACTAGATCTGGCTTGATAACGAAGCTAGATCCGACACCTTTACCATACTTTCATTCATGTTGGCATGTCACGTTTACTTTCGATTAACTGTACGCACTCTTATCTGTATTTTGCCATGTCATTCATGCATCGAAATGTCATCGTGATTGTGTAGCACATGCTACAATAAAATTGTTAACTATTGAGGCTAGGCACCTGCTTTATGGGCACAACCTTATGCCAATAACACTTCCTGGCTCGTGATCCAGAAGATGGGCGCCAGTCCATATACACGTGGAGGGGTAGGGTTAAATGGTCGCTTGAGCATAGAAGTGAGCCCGTACAGGCACTTCAGCCAAAAGACGGAAACTCTGTGCACAAAGTGATAAATCAGTGAATCGTGAAATAATGTTTTCGTAGTTTCGCTACGACGTGCATATTGCTTCATCATGTCATTTAATTGTTGCACTTTTATATGCCATGTCATATCATTATGTAGAACTGCTAGTCGCTTTACTTTTATTTAAATCTTTGCACAAAAGTCCTCCGCTTCCTTTTGGGAGACTTTTGCTGACATGTGCCCTCTTCTCTTTGGGTGTCACATGTCAGGTTCTGAGTCAGAGGTAGCTACAGGCGAGCAGTTTACAGACGTTGAGTTCGAGGTACCCGTGGAGACCGAGTTCGAGGACAATGGTGACCAGTCTTAGACTTATTTGGAGTTCCCTTTTAGTTGTTGTTGCTTTCATTAGTTGCGGTTAGTTTTCGATGTGTAGCACCCGTCACTCTGCTTTATGTTCGGCCATGCTTTAGGCCTTTTGTTCAGACTTGGTACTTTGTGACTTTTCTGTGATATTTGGAATATTTGTTGGATGTCTGGTGGATGTTTCTCGTCTGCTTTTATTTATCATTATTGTTATTTCATCGCAATGCAAGGACCTGCCATTTTTATAGTACATGGACGCTTATCAGACTTGCAGCTTCACAGATCCAAGTCTGAGCGGACCTTCTCACGTGTCGCCTTCCATACTTGAGAAGCAGGGCGTGACAATAAGCATCATAGAGATGAGACTGGCATGGGGCAAGGACGAAGCCGGAGAGGATGACTCTGATAAAGACAAAATAGAGTCAAAATGATTCTCCCCAAATTGAAAGGCTGCTTAGTTCCGGCTGATAACAGAAGCTTGCACATATCCTTGGTAACCACTGAAATATTAGAAGTGGGAAGCAGTTCCTCGTAGCAATCCTATACAACACAAAGTACTTCGCAATAATAGCTGAGGAAGGGAATGATGACGACTTGGGCCAGCACTTTAGTTTTCCTGCTGTGACGGCATGACTGAACTTGTTAAAGTCTTCCCCTACAGACACTCCAAAATCTAGCAGTGACTGAGGACAAGACCACTCTAAAATTTTATTCAACACAGATGGAGAAAAAGAAAAGATCTTTCCTCTGACATAGCACCTGAACCCCCAGCGTGAAGACACAACACCCATAGACTTTGAAAGGTTGCATTAGAACTCACGAACCAAGACAGGATAAAAGGTTCTAAAGCACGAAGCAGCATGGAACAAGCCTAGATCTTTCAGGATGGAGACCAACTGTGTCTTGTCAAACGATGAAACATTCAAGACTTTCTCAGGAAGAATTGATCGTTCGGAATAGGAGACCCACCTATTCTTACTGGCTTTATCAAAGAAAACTTTACTGAAGGCGTCAGAAGAAGTAAACAATGGGGAACGAGAGGGACATGTTGTAGAAGCTGAACATTTTGACCTCTTAGAGGGGGAAGCAGAGACATGACCTGATGAAGCAGTACACTTTCTAGAGGCAGACCGGGCCTTCTGCACAGGAGAGGAAACCAAGATATCTTCTGGAGAGATCTGGGTCGAGGTGTCAAGAGCAACAGCCTCACAAGTTGAATCAAATGTTGCAACATTTTGTGCAACATTACATGATTCAAATCCTGTCGGTAGTGAGCCAGACTCGACTGCAGCTTCAACATTAGCACCAACATCAGATGTGCATGGATCAGTAGGAACATCAGGCATCACATGACATTCAGTCTCGATAGGATGAGGAGGGGGATCCTGAGCACCCCCATCGAATTCCACATCCACAGAACAGTGAGCAGGCTCATCTTCAACACCATGGGACTGAAGCTTTTCAGGAGGTACATCAACATAAGGCACATTCAACAAGGAATCATCTCGATCCATAAGAGAAATATCTTCCGGGCAGACAATATGAGCACAGTCATTTACATTAGATCCACTTAAGGAGCCATTACCACCCTCAGGTAAATTCCGAACACTTCCATCCACACACATAGGAGATGGAGTGACTGGATCATCTTCCTGGGTTGACCATCAAAAAACGACGATTGCTCGTGACCACAGAAAGACCCCTTGGTTCTGGCAAACGAATCACAATTACAGGTACCTGGGAGCATACCGCTTTTAGCAGGTATTAACGGGGGTTTGAGGCATTTCAAAAAAGATTTTTTCCATGATTAGAGAGATGAGACTCGAGTTGTTTTCATGCCAGCAAGGGAGTCGGGATAGATAGGACAGGATAAGCTAGGGCCAGTTCCCAGACATCACAAGCAGCTTCAACATTGGCCCTATCCTCAGGATCAACACGCACATCCAACTTCTCAGCATTATGGACACCTGATTCCTCGGCCACCAAGGGGGGAAGAGGAAGCTTCATCAACTCCCCATATCCTAAACTTCTCAGCGGACACAGATGAGTCTGAATCTGAGATATCCACCACCACAATTTCAGAAATTTTCACGAAAGATTTGGGATTCCAGGTATGAATGATAATCTTGTTATCCCGATGCACTTCTACACTCATTACCCCGAATCTTTTTACGCATGAGCTGATCAAAATGAATATCAGAAACATCAACCCAAGAGAGATCTAATCTCTGTCCAGTTCTCCGTAAGTGCCAGAACCAGTCCTGAATAGTGACAGCGGCTGGATAAAAATTAATATTCAGTGCATAGGGTCGGCCCATTTTTGGGCCGAGGAAAGAGCCCAATAAGATTTTAATGGGTCAGCCCATTTTTGAACCGGCTGAGGATAGTTGTGGTCAGCGTGAACTTAGCTTTAAAAATTAAAAAAATTAAAAAAAATTGGCGCCCTGGAATAACAAATTCGGTGCGGGCGCATAATTAATTAATTCCATGTAAATAACTCATTCCACATAATTAATTCTTTCTCATAAGTAATTCCACATTCCCAAACACTCATCTCAACCCTTCTTTTACCAAGATTAAATCTTAGCCATTCTTATTCCTTCCACATAATTAATTCTTTCCCTAATTACTTCCACATTCACAAACACTCATATCAACCCTTCTTTTATCAAAATTAAATCCTAGGCATTCTTCTATCAACCTCTTTATACTTCAGCATGACATCAGCTTGTCCTAGTCAGCAAGACAATTCAAAAAAGATCCTCTGTAACGACCGGTTTTTGTAATGACTATCATATGAATAATATTGGATGTTCTCTCCTTGTGTGCTTTTCCTTGTCAGACGTTCTTACGATGAGCTTCATAGCATCCATATCTTAGAGCTAGAGTGATCCTAGAGGCCATAGGAATCTTTTCGAAGCTTCACGCTTCGATTCAGCACTTCTGGTGCATCTTAGTTGGTTCATGAAGGAGAGCCAACCGACTAGATTGCAATCTAGTCGGTTGGCACCATTTCACAGACCGACTAGTTCATCTTAATAATTTTAGCTAAGTTACTGTTTACGTTTAGTCGGTCTAAGCACATTCTTCGACCGACTAGTTCCCAAACTAGTCGGTTAGAACTTGTACTCAGACCGACTAATTCTGAGTTCTTCTGTACAACCGAGTTACTGTTTACAGTTAGTCGGTCAAAGAACATCTATCGACCGACTAGTTGTGAAACTAGTCGGTTAGAGTTTCTTCGCAGACCAACTAACTGTCAGTACTTATTGTTTACCTTATTCGACCCTTAGTCGGTCTATGAACATTCACCGACCGACTAGTTCCCGAACTAGTCGGTTGACGGGCCTTCACAGACCGACTAAATCTGCTTACCCTGTACCAACCCTGTTCACTGTTTGTTTTTAGTCGGTCTCAGTTGGACGACCGACCGACTAATTCCCAAACTAGTCGGTCGACCACTCTTCACTGACCGACTAGTTTGCCCAGTAACCCTAGGTTAAGTTGTAGCCGCCGCCTATTCTTTCTATTTAAACCCTATGCGTTTTCTATTCTTTCTTCACTTCTCCTAGCTGACCTTCTTCCCCAATCATCCCCCAACCTTCTTCTTGCCTTCCCTCATCCTCCCGAGCCATATCTCACCTTCCATTGCACCGGCACCACCCCGTAGGCCGCCGGCCGACCCCAAAACCTAAAAATTCTCCTTTTGCTCCAGATTTTCCACACAACCTTCCATTCTCCAGATCTATTGTTTAGCCGCTGCGAGGAATTCTTTTCAACCGTAGTTCTTCGGGATCGCTTCTTTCCGTTGTCGTGCTAGATCCGATTTGACGACGTCAATCCGGAATCCAGCGAGATCTTCTCCTACCTGCAGATCCGTAGGCGTCACGATCTTCGCTTCGTAAACGGTTAGTGATCTACCTTTAATTTCCCTAAACCCACACTGTAAATTAGAAAACCCTAATTAAAAATGGATTACTAGACGTTATAGGATTCCAATACAAACCGGATTTGAACTCTCCAATCTGATTTTCTATTTTGCCATAACAGCGAACCCTTTTCCCCGTAGAGTAGCGATTTGTGTGACAACTCTCGTCGATCAACAAACCTCGGTACCAGGCAAGTGAAACTTGCCAACCTTATTTTGGGCCATGTTTTAGGCAATTACCTTGTTTTAGCGTGAAAGAGACTAGACCGTGAAATGATAGCGGTCTAGGCGCAAATTCAAATTCTAGCTTGACAACGAAGCTAGAATCGCCCTTGTCATGTCATGTCATGCATTGCTTATCATGTTTAATTTCTTTAACGGTACGCAAATTTCTATTTGAATATTTGTCATGTGCATCCATTTTACATGTCATCTGTTTGCATGTTGCATTGTAGCACACGCTACAAATCCTTGTACAAATCCGTGTTTCGGCTAGGCACCCGTTATGCGGGCATAACCCTACACCATACTTGTTAAAACACTTCCTGGCTCGTGATCCAGAAGCGAGCATTCCATGTTCGGGGGTAAAGCCCTGGCTCGATACACGAGGAGGGGTAGGGATAAACGGTCACTTGAGCGTAAGAGTTGGCCCGTACAACCACTCTAACCAAAGGGCGGAATCTCTGTGCACGACGTGCTTACATACTTGTACTTGTCCTTGTAAATATTAAATTGTTCCATGCCATGTTAAACGTTTCCATGCCATGTTTTACCTGCCATGCTATAAATCATGCCATGTCATAAACTGCTGTTACTTTACTTGTCCTCATTGCATAAAATGTCATGTCATACTATACTTTAGAACTACTAGGTTGTTCCTACTTTCCTTTAGTTTCCTTGCACAAAGTCTTATAGACTTTGCTGACTTGTGCCCCTTCTCTTTGGGTGACGCATGTCAGTTGCTGAACCAGAGATTGCTGTTGAGGGCGACGAGTTCGTGGAGTTCATGCCCGATTCTGTTTTTGACAAGGAGTATCGAGGACACCGGTGACCAGTCCTAGTGTTCCTTCGCAGTCCTTTCTTTAGTTGTTGTTGTTTGTCGGTGAGTAGCACCGTTTTGTTGTTAGTTTCTTTGTTGGCCATGCTGGGCCTTTTCTTTTAGACTCTTTTGTTTGCATGATGGCATTTCTGCGTTGTTGAACTTTATCTGGACTTTGAGATTATAATTTAATAATATCCGTCTCTTTCTATTATTGTTATCTTTGTTCCATGTCACATTACAGGGACCTGCGTGTTTATTCCAGACGCTTTACAGGCTGTAGCCTCACAGCTCCATGCCTGAGCGGGCCTCGTCTCGCCTCGCCTCCATTTTAGGGAAGCGGGTCATGACAGGTTTCTTTGGTGGCCCATGCAGGTATACTCTGTAACTGTGACTTAATCAGAACAACGATAAGAAATTATAGAATGTCCGATAAACAATTTCGACACCGAGTCATAAGGCTAAGAGTCTGATGTTATTTCGTTTTTCTGTGTCATTAGATGGCTGGAAGACGGAATATCCGTGCTGGTGGTGGTGTGCCCCCTCGTGTCGAGGAGCCGGATCATGAGCCCACCAATGGGGAGATTATACGGATGATGCATCAGATGATGCAGGTGCAGCAGGGGATGCTGCAGAATGCCCGGAATGTTCCGCCTGCTCGAGCAGCGCAGCCTGTTCAAAATGTCCCTCGCTTTGATCCAGGAGCGAAGCAGTTTCTGGAGCTGGGCCCCGCTTACTTTGATGGGACCGAAGGACCTCTACTGCGGATGAGTGGACTAGGAACATGGAGGACAACCTGAAGATGTCAAAGGTCGACCCGGCTGGATGGGTTGACTTGGCGAAGAGGCAACTTAAGGATAATGCTCGGAACTGGTGGGACGCCGAGGAGGAGATGCTGGAGGAGCCGATATCTTGGGCTACTTTCAAGTCCAGATTCGACGAGGAGTACTTTCCGAAGGCTGCCAGGAGGGAGATGGCGCAGTGCTTCATCGACCTGAAGCAGGGGAGCTTGACGGTGGACCAGTACCACCAGGAGTTCACCAGGCTGAGTCGTTTCGCACCGAAGATGGTGCAGGATGCTGATGAGAGGGCCCAGAGGTTTCTGCAGGGGCTTTCTTTGGATCTTCAGAACTTTGTGACTTCTTCTGATTTGGAGTCCTATCAGAAGGTTCTGGTTGCAGCGAAGAGGCAGGAGCTGATTGTGAACCAAAAGAGAGGATGTGCTTCTGGAGCTGGGAAGAGGCCTATAGAGCAGGCCAGGGCAGTGATGAGACCAGGGTTCAAGCCCAATCAGCCGGTACAGTTCAAGAGGCCCGGAGGACCTCCTACTCTAAAGACTTGCCATTTCTGTGGCAATACTGGACATGTCAAGGATCAATGCCGGAAGATGCTGGGACAGTGCTTGGTTTGTGGTGATCCTGCGCATACCATGAGGGACTGTCCGAAGTCCAACCAGCCGTGGAAGGGGCCTGTTGCAGCTTAGCCGTTGCAGTAGAGGACACCTGTACCTGCTGGACGTGGAGCGCCTCTCGTTCCACAGAGGCAGGCTTTTCAGCAGGCTGTTCAGCCGAGGAGGCAGGCTTTCCTGATGACTGCAATGGAGGCTGAGACCGAGGATAAGGTTATTGCAGGTAACTCTCAACCTAGCTGTTCTTTCCTTAGTTAGTCTTGTTTGTTGGATTTTGTTTTGGATGCGTGTTATGTATGCTAGAATAGAATTTGATTGTTAGACTGTCTGTTAGGTGTGATTTTGGTTTGCACATTTCCTGCACGAGTCCTCTTCGACTCAGGTGCATCGATGTGCATTATTTCCCGGAGCTTCGTGGAGAAGCATTCCTTGTCGACTTCCCCTCTTCCGAAGAGTTGGGACATCGTTACAGAAAATGGCGTGGTCTCGGTGCATCGTGGTTGCAGTTCTTGCCCTTTGGTGGTCTGTGGACATGAAATTTACGCTGATTTCATCGTCCACGACATCATAAACTATGAAGCCGTCCTTGGGATGGATTGGCTCAGGAGTTTCTACACCACGATCGATTGTCGGGGGAAGAAGGTGGTGTTCGAGATCCCTGGACATCCTGTGTTTGAGTTCAGCCGTGGCAGCAGTTCGCTTGGTCCGGTCAGGTTTCGGGCCAAGCCGGTGGAGATCATTGCTATGCAGATGGAGCAGTGTAGACCTGCGGTAGTGCGTGACTTCGACGACGTCTTCCCCGAGGAGATGTCTGGATTGCCGCCCGATCGAGCTCTCGAGTTTTCGATCGATCTTATTCCGGGAGCACAGCCTATCTCGAAGGCGCCCTATCGCATGGCACTAGCTGAATTGGAGGAATTGCGAAAGCAGCTGGACGAACTTCTTCAGAAGGGTTACATTAATCCCAGTGTATCTCTGTGGGGAGCACCGGTCTTGCTGGTGAAGAAGAATGACGGTTCACGTCGCATGTGTGTGGACTACCGGGAGTTGAATGCGGTGACCGTCAAGAATCGATATCCATTGCCTCGTATTGATGATATTTTTGATCAGCTTGGAGGATCGAGGGTATTCTCTAAGTTGGATCTGAGGAGTGGTTATCACCAGCTGAAGGTGAGGAAGGAAGATGTTCCGAAGACAGCATTCAGGACGAAATATGGACACTACGAGTTCGTGGTTATGCCTTTCGGTGTAACCAACACACCCGCAGTTTTTATGAATCTGATGAATTTGATCTTCTATGACTTTTTAGACAAGTTTGTCGTTACCTTCATTGACGACATTCTGATCTACTCAAAGTCAGAGGAGGAGCATGCTTCGCACTTGAGGACGGTATTGGAGATCTTGAGGAAGTATCGGTTGTATGCTAAGTATTCCAAGTGCGAGTTTTGGCTGGACAGAGTTGCTTTTCTCGGGCATGTGGTGATAGGAGATGGTATTTCGGTGGAACCTGAGAAGATTAAGGCTATCAGAGAGTGGCCGTTTCCGCAGTCAGCGTCTGAGATCCGGAGTTTCCTTGGATTGGCTGGTTATTATCGGCGTTTCATTAAGGACTTTTCCCGGATTGCTGAGCCATGACCAGACTGACGCGGAAGGATGTGCCTTTTGTTTGGTCTGATGACTGTGAGGAAGCTTTTGGTGTTCTGAAGGAGAGGCTAACGACTGCCCCTGTTCTTGATGTGCCTGATCGGAGTGGAGGATTCGAGATCTTTTGCGATGCTTCTAGCAAGGGTCTCGGTTGTGTACTGCATCAGCACGGGCACGTGGTTGCGTATGCTTCTTGTCAGCTTAAGGCTCATGAGAAGAATTACCCGACACACGATTTGGAGTTGGCCGCTGTCGTGTTTGCGCTGAAGATTTGGAGGCACTTCCTGCTGAGTGAGAGGGTAAAGATCTTTACCGATCACAAAAGCTTGAAGTACATTTTCACTCAGAAGGAGCTCAACATGCGACAGCGTCGGTGGTTGGAGCTCATGGCGGATTATGAGATTGATTTGCAGTTTCACCCTGGCAAGGTGAATGTGGTTCCGGATGCTCTGAGCAGACTTCTAGCGGTGATGATGTTGACTTCGCAGTGGAGAATGCAGCAGGATTTTTGCAAGTCCGGTATTGAGATTGTTCTTCCTGGAGAGACCTCTTTGTTGATGTGTATGTAGATACAGTCGACGATCGTGGATAGGATCAAGGCTGGACAGGCTGGAGACCCGAAGTTGGTGAAGATACGGGAGTTGGTGGAAGCCGGTCTGCGGACTGACTTCTTGATCCATGAGGACGGCTCGTTGAGATTTGGAGCCAGGTTGTGTGTGCCAGCTGGGGACATCAGAGATGAGCTGTTGGTTGAGGCACACAGTTCACCGTATTCTGTGCATCCTGGTGGGACCAAGATGTATAAGGATCTTCGCCTGAACTTTTGGTGGCATGGTATGAAGAGCAGTGTGGCTCTGAGTGTAGCCAAGCGTTTGGTTTGCCAGCAGGTAAAGGCAGAGCATCAGCGTAGAGCAGGGTTGCTACAACCGCTTCCGATTCCGGAGTGGAAGTGGCAACACATCACTATGGACTTTGTGACTGGACTGCCTCGGAGTCCGAAGCAGAATGACGCGATTTGGTTGATCGTCGACCGATTAACCAAATCCGCACACTTTATTCCTTTCCGAGTAGGACAGTCTATTGAGGTGCTAGCGAGGAGATATATGGAGGTAAATCTTTTTTACTCTCCGTTTTAATTTCCTTTTTCCTAGTGTAGATAGTGATGTGACGTGAATCGTGCAGGAGATCGTACGACTTCACGGAGTCCCTGTGAGTATCGTGTCGGACAGAGACACGAGGTTCACATCTCAGTTCTGGCAGAGTCTGCAGAAGAGTTTGGGTACGAGTCTAAGTTTCAGCACGGCGTACCGTCCGCAGACGGATGGCCAGTCCGAGAGGACGATCCAGATCTTGGAGGACATGTTGAGGGCTTGTATGTTGGACTTCAAGGGTTCTTGGGAGGATCATCTCCACCTCGTGGAGTTTGCCTACAATAACAGCTACCAGGCAAGTATTGGCATGTCACCTTTTACCGCGCTATACGGGAAGAAATGTCGATCGCCACTGAACTGTGATGACTTTGGAGATCAGGAGCTGTTAGGACCAGAGATGATCGTGGAGGCTGTGGATGTTGTGAGGAACATACGGGAGAGGCTGAGGATTGCTCAGGACCGTTTCAAGCATTGGGCTGATGCCCGACGTCCTTTGGAGTTTCAGCCAGGTGACCATGTGTTCCTGAAGATTTCCCCGAATCGAGGAGTGATTCATTTTGGGAAACGAGGGAAGCTGAGCACGAGATACATTGGACCATTTGACATTCTGGAGAGAGTTGGCGAGGTAGCCTACCGCTTAGCCTTGCCGCCAACTTTGAAAGGAGTTCACGATGTCTTCCATGTGTCGCAGCTTCGTCGGTACATCAGCGATCCATCTCACGCTGTGGATTTCTCAGAGATCACCGTTCGCCCCGATTTGACATATGACCAGCAGCCAGTGCAGATTTTGGACAGGCGTCAGAAGTCACTTCGGAACAAGACCGTCGATCTTGTAGGGTGTTGTGGCGACACGGCTCGCCAGGAGAGTCTACTTGGGAGATAGAAGACGAGATGAGAGAGCGTTACCCACTTTTGTTCCCTGACACGTGAGTGTTAGGAAATTCCGAGGGCGGAATTTTTCTTAAGGTGTGGAGGATGTAACGACCGGTTTTTGTAATGACTATCATATGAATAATATTGGATGTTCTCTCCTTGTGTGCTTTTCCCTGTCAGACATTCTTACGATGAGCTTCATAGTGTCCATATCTTAGAGCTAGAGTGATCCTAGAGGCCATAGGAATCTTCCCGAAGCTTCGTGCTTCGATTCGGCACTTCTGGTGCATCTTAGTTGGTTCATGAAGGAGAGCCAACCGACTAGATTGCAATCTAGTCGGTCGGCACCATTTCACAGACCGACTAGTTCATCTTAATAATTTCAGCTAAGTTACTGTTTACGTTTAGTCGGTCTAAGCACATTCTTCGACCGACTAGTTCCCAAACTAGTCGGTTAGAACTTATACTCAGACCGACTAATTCTGAGTTCTTCTGTACAGCCGAGTTAATGTTTACAGTTAGTCGGTCAAAGAACATCTATCGACCGACTAGTTGTGAAACTAGTCGGTTAGAGTTTCTTCGCAGACCGACTAACTGTCAGTACTTATTGTTTACCTTATTCGACCCTTAGTCGGTCTATGAACATTCACCGACCGACTAGTTCCCGAACTAGTCGGTTGACGGGCCTTCACAGACCGACTAAATCTGTCTACCCTGTACCAACCCTGTTCACTGTTTGTTTTTAGTCGGTCTCAGTTGGACGACCGACCGACTAGTTCCCAAACTAGTCGGTCGACCACTGTTCACTGACCGACTAGTTTGCCCAGTAACCCTAGGTTAAGTCGTAGCCGCTGCCTATTCTTTCTATTTAAACCCTATGCATTTTCTATTCTTTCTTCACTTCTCCTAGCTGACCTTCTTCCCCAATCATCCCCCAATCTTCCTCTTGCCTTCCCTCATCCTCCCGAGCCCTATCTCACCTTCCATTGCGTCGGCACCACCCCGTAGGCCGCCGGCCGACCCAAAACCTAAAAATTCTCCTTTTGCTCCAGATTTTCCACACAACCTTCCATTCTCCAGATCTGTTGTTTAGCCGCTGCGAGGAATTCTTTTCAACCGTAGTTCTTCGGGATCGCTTCTTCCGTTGCCGTGCTAGATCCGATTTGGCGACGGTAATCCGGAATCCAGCGAGATCTTCTCCTACCTGCAAATCCGTAGGCGTCACGATCTTCGCTTCGTAAACGGTTAGTGGTCTACCTTTAATTTCCCTAAACCCACACTGTAAATTAGAAAACCCTAATTAAAAATGGATTACTAGACGTTATAGGATTCCAATACAAACCGGATTTGAACTCTCCAATCTGATTTTCTATTTTTCCATAACAGCGAACCCTTTTCCCCGTAGAGTAGCGATTTGTGTGACAACTCTCGTCGATCAACAAACCTCGGTACCAGGCAAGTGAAACTTGCCAACCTTGTTTTGGGCCATGTTTTAGGCCATTACTTTGTTTTAGCGTGAAAGAGACTAGACTTGTGAAATGATAGCAGTCTAGGCGCAAATTCAAATTCTAGCTTGACAACGAAGCTAGAATCGCCCTTGTCATGTCATGTCATGTCATGCATTGCTTATCATGTTTAATTTCTTTAACGGTACGCAAATTTCTATTCGAATATTTTTCATGTGCATCCATTTTACATGTCATCTGTTTGCATGTTGCATCGTAGCACACGCTACAAATCCTTGTACAAATCCGTGTTTCCGGCTAGGCACCCGTTATTCGGGCATAACCCTACGCCATACTTGTTAAAACACTTCTTGGCTCGTGATCCAGAAGTGAGCATTCCATGTTCGGGGGTAAAGCCCTGGCTCGATACACGAGGAGGGGTAGGGATAAACGGTCACTTGAGCGTAAGAGTTGGCCCGTACAGCCACTCTAGCCAAAGGGCGGAATCTCTGTGCACGACGTGCTTACATACTTGTACTTGTCCTTGTAAATATTAAATTGTTCCATGCCATGTTAAACGTTTCCATGACATGTTTTACCTGCCATGCTATAAATCATGCCATGCCATAAACTGCTGTTACGTTACCTGTTGTCCTCATTGCATAAAATGTCATGTCATACTATACTCTAGAACTACTAGGTTGTTCCTACTTTCATTTAGTTTCCTTGCACAAAGTCTTGTAGACTTTGCTGACTAGTGCCCCTTCTCTTTGGGTGACGCATGTTAGTTGCTGAGCCGGTGATTGTTGTTGAGGGCGACGAGTTCGTGGAGTTCGTGCCCGATTCTGTTGCTGACGAGGAGTACGAGGACACCGGTGACCAGTCCTAGTGTTCCTTCGCAGTCCTTTCTTTAGTTGTTGTTGTTTGTCGGTGAGTAGCACCGTTTTGTTGTTAGTTTCTTTGTTGGCCATGCTGGGCCTTTTCTTTTAGACTCTTTTGTTTGCCTGGTGGCATTTCTGCGGTTGTTGAACTTTATCTGGACTTTGAGATTATAATTTAATAATATCCGTCTCTTTCTATTATTGTTATCTTTGTTCCGTGTCACATTACAGGGACCTGCGTGTTTATTCCAGACGTTTTACAGGCTGGAGCCTCACAACTCCATGCCTGAGCGGGCCTCGTCTCGCCTCGCCTCCATTTTAGGGAAGCGGGTCGTGACATCCTCAAATGTAGATAATATGAAAGTTCAAAACACTATATCACCAAAAAATAATCAAGCGTGAGCTTAATTTACAAAGACTACCTTAAACTATCCACTGGTACAAAAAATATTACATTTAACTTTTGAAATTCACTGAAACTTCTACTAACTTTGTTTTTTTTAAACTAAAACCATCCTTAATAAATTTTTATCAAAACTATCTTAAATGTTACCATTGTTGACCAAAACTACTATGAACTTTAAATTTTTTTAATAAAAAATTGTTTAAATTTTGAGTTGAATTTAGTATTACGAGCTAATAGTTCCTCCATTTTAAGATAGTTTAGGCTAAAAAAACAAAATATAAGAAGATTTTGATGAATTTCTAAAGCCTAAAGGAGAGAATAAGTTAAAAACATGAGTGTTGTTATTCGTACCACAGAAAGTTATGAATACACCACATTACTTGATTCACCACACCGATATTTTTAACATCAGATGTTCGGATTTGGAGATCCGAACGGCTCTAATAAAATAGATGTGTAAATCCGAACACAATACATATTTTATTATATTGTTCGGCTTTGAAGATCCGAACGGAAGAGTAAAAGTATTAGAGCCGTTCGGATCTCCAAATCTGAACATCTGATGTTAAAAATATAGACGTGGTGAATCAAGTAGTAGTGTGGTGTATTCATAAATATTTGTGATGCGAATAACAACACTCATTCATGAATAATATCTAGGGAATGTCAACCGCCGCGCGCCAGTGAGACGAGGCCAAAAGATGGAAATATTTTTGCGTTTACACAAAGTATGATTAATGGAATTCAAACGGACAGTTACATTTTGAATTTTATTAATCTTGTCCCATCGAAATCTCCCAATTAAATCCTCTCCTTCCTTTCCCGAAAAAAAAACACCCCTTTCCATGAACAGCCATTATTACTCTTTGATTTTATTCTTAAGTGGGATTGTGTAATTTGACCATCATCCCGCGCTTTGTGAGTCCCAAAACATGTATTTATTCTGCTTACTCGCAACTTGAGCGAACTGATGTAGTCTTCTTCTAGGGTCGATCGAGAGATTCTGCTTGCACATTGCATCAATCGATGGCGGAAGAAGGCAAGTGGCCGGCGATAGGGATCGACCTTGGCACTACCTACTCGTGCGTGGCTGTCTGGCAGCACGATCGGGTGGAAATCATCGCCAACGACCAGGGTAATCGCACGACGCCGTCCTACGTGGCGTTCACAGACACAGAGCGACTAGTCGGCGACGCAGCCAGAAACCAGGTGGCCATGAACCCCACCAACACCATCTTCGGTGAGCTTCCTTGAACTCTGCTTCAATGTCAGTAAAGCTCGATATGTAAGTCTATATGAGCTTCAGAAATGATTGAAGTCATTGGCTAGCATCATCGAGGTTATCTAACATTAGTGAGCACCAACAAGCTAAGAAGAGAGATGTGTGTGGTTACGGCTAATAATAATAATCCACTCTTCCAACTCCATGTCTACCTCTATCAATATAACCTTATTATTGTAGTAATTTTGTAGTTACTATTTATCACTTTGTCATGTAGTTATGGTAGTGGCTCTGCCTATGGATTTTCTCTAGGCAATATTTCGTGGGCAGCAATCATCCAGTAACATCCATCGTCAAAAATCGTATCGCCCACTACGATGCTGCCAACGGACTTTCGCTCGTGTGGAGTTTTTTGTTTTCCCTGTGTGAAAGTAACCGTCCACAGATTTTGGGCTTTCAGCCCTTGAATTGTCGGCGTATGAAAGCCAACCTAGTAGTGAGCTTGTCTTTAATTTTAGATTGTTTTGGAATACCCGTAGCAATTGTTTGGACGAATGAGAGTAAATGGTTATGCATTAATATTCTACCAGATGCAGCCAATTTGTTCATATGGCCAAAAATTATGCAGAAACATCGTGCTTTTTAAGATGGTAGGGATTCATTGGTGCCATTCGATTTTGTACGTATTTGCAGAGATTATAAAATTAAGGTTTTTTTTTGCTTTGGGGTTGATAAGTTGCATGTCATGCATATAGGTAAACATTGCTTTTTGCAGGATTACTTAGTTATTGTTTCTTTTTATTTTTATTATTGCAGTAAGGTATTTGCAGGATTGCTTTGACATCTATGCTATTGCTTCTTTTTATTTTTATTTATTTGCTGAATATTGAAAGTTTGTCCTTTTCTATAATCCGGTTCAGATGCAAAACGTTTGATAGGCCGAAGATTTAGCGACTCTTATGTGCAGAGTGACATCAAGCTATGGCCATTTAGTGTGATCTCTGGTCCTGAGGAGAAGCCCATGATTGTTGTACATTACAAGGGAGAGGAAAAGCAATTCAGCGCAGAAGAGATTTCATCTATGGTGCTGATGAAGATGCGTGAAACTGCAGAGTCTTACCTTGGGACCACCATCACAAACGCCGTCGTCACAGTCCCTGCATATTTCAATGACTCTCAGCGCCAGGCAACCAAGGATGCTGGCCAAATTGATGGCCTTAATGTCATGCGCATTATCAACGCGCCTACATCAGCTGCTATTGCTTATGGTCTTGACAAGAAGGAAACAATGGTTGACGCTAGGAACATCCTCATCTTTGACCTCGGCGGCGGCACCTTTGATATATCTTTGCTTACCATGAAGTACACCGTCTTTAAGGTGAAGGCCATAGCTGGAGACACTCATCTTGGCGGAGAGGACTTTGACAATAGGATGTTGAACCACTTTGTTAAGGAGTTCAAGAGGAAGTTCAATAAAGACATCAGCGGAAATGCCAGGGCACTCAGGAGACTAAGGACAGCCTGTGAAAGGGCGAAGCGGACGCTTTCCTCCACATCTCAGACCTCGATCGAGGTTGATTCCCTATATGAGGGCATTGACTTCTACATGACCATTAATCGTGCTAGGTTTCAGGAGCTCAACATGGACCTATTCAGGAAGTGTATGGAGTCCGTGGAGAAGTGCCTGAAGGATGCTGCGATGGACAAGAGCTCTGTTCATGAAGTTGTTCTTGTAGGCGGATCGACTAGGATTCCCAAGATACGGCAGATGCTGCAAGATTTCTTTGATGGGAAGGAGCTCTGCAAGGGCATTAATCCTGATGAGGCAGTTGCCGTTGGTGCTGCTGTTCAAGCTGCTATCTTGAGCAGCCAAAAAGGTCAGAGAGTCCCACAGCTGCTGTTAATGGATGTCACTCCTCTGTCAATTGGTACGGATGTCCGTGGGGGCCTTATGTCTGTCATAATCCCCAGGAATACCCCAATTCCAACCAAAATGCAGCGGAACTACGTTACCGTTGATGACAACCAAAAACGATTGTTGATCCGGGTCTTTGAGGGTGAAAGGACCATGACAAAGGATAATAATTTCCTAGGGGAGTTTGTACTCGATGCTATACGTCCTGCTCCCAAGGGTGTCCCAAAGATCATTGTTTGCTTTAATATAGATGCCAACGGTATCTTGACTGTCTATGCAGAGGAAAAGACTCGTGGGGAGGAAAAAAAGATCACCATCTCTAATAGTCATTAAAAGTTTAATACGAAGCTTTAATATGAAGCTTCAGTTTAATACTGGTATGGTTCTTTAATACGATGCTTCAGTTTAATACGATGCTTGTGGTTTCTTTGATGCAATTGTTGGAGAAGTGAAGTCTGATTCGGATTTTGTGGGTCATTCTTGCAGAGTCGTACCTTTGTAGTGTTGAGGACTCTTTGGCTGTCTGTCCGGTTAGCAGGCAGTGTGTCTAGAGGGCCGCAGCCCCCCTTGCAGAGGTCAAGTGGACAATATGCCCCTACCTATGCGAGAGCTTGATGGCGGATCGCCCGAAAGATTAACTGGCAATAGTCTGGTTACAAATTAGATTTCATGTATTTATGTGGATATATCTCTTATAGTTTATAGCTTCTCATATATGGTTAAAAAACCTTAATTCAGTGATCGTGGACGTATGCAATATTTGCCAAAACACTAATTTTTCTTTTTGTGTGCAATCTCTGTTTTCTATCCTTTTTTTTTTTGCTTGATAAGTTCATGACAGCAACCATATTTGGTTCTTTTGGGTACAGTTCATATTCTTTTGTTCCCAACCCTCTGATTTTTGTTGTATATTTATATCTTGAGACGAATTTATTCTTACATATGTTTTGTATACATTTTTTTGGCATTTTCAATTGACTTGATATAAAGGTGATTCTGCAGTACAATCCATTAGTCCCTACGTCTGAATCTACAAGTGACATAAAATCATTATTAGCGTTTTTTTGCACTTTAACCCCTGCGTTTCCCCGTTTTACCTTCAGACGATATACACACACTTCTCTCTCTTTGTCAGCTGCGTGCAGGTCCTGTCTCCACCCGACGATGACCTCACACACCCACTCTTCTCGCTTCTTTATCGGTTGCACGCGTCCCGCATCCTTTGTGTGGGTTATTTTTCGCACTGTGCACTCTGTACACCTATTATTTCTATTACTTATTACACTTGAAGACCGTTGTCCTACTAGGACAAACAGCTTGGACAAATGTGTTTGTTCTACTAGGACAAAGGTGTAGGCTAGGTTTTGCTACCTTAGCATGGTGGGGCCCGCTTGGGGTTTGCTGGGATTTTGGGTCAACTTTGTTGTGTGGTTGTGGTGAGTTGGATTAAATGTCCTCACATTCCCTTTGAATTACAAGCTTGCCATATGGATTTATTCACCTTGCCCCCAATTTTGTTGCGATTTAACCCCTGATTTTCACCCATTTACCCCCCTCCACACACACACACACACACACACACACACAAAACAAACAAACAAACAAACAAACAATTTTCACTCATTTTCAGTTGCGCGCTTGCACCACATCCTTTTCATGGTGTTTCTCCTAAATTATTGATGAAAATCTCATCCAAGATCAATTTTATTAACATGCCACCTGTTGATTCAAATAAGCTTAGGGTTTGAGAACATGAATATGTTTGGTTGTTGATATCGATCACCACTCCATACAACTTCAAAGGGCTTCAGAGAAAGAAAAACTACAGGGGATCTGGTGTCCATCTTCTTTGCATCAAAGCCATCCCAATGCATGTAGCTTAAGATTCAGTTCCTCTTGTAGTGGCTCTCACAAAAGGGAAAAAAATATAAAAGAAGATTAGTAAAATACTACGTGCAACATTGAATCCTAAAACATATATAAATAAGCTATAAAGGAGAGTCGATAACGGCCTGTTCTTTTGACAAGAATAGGAGCGGGAACAGAAATAGGGACACTATTCATGCACTATTCACCCTATTCCAAGTTTGTATTCCAAGCGGTTGTTCTTTTGGGCGTGGAATAGAATCCTACGTGGCTATTCCAATTTGGTAATGATGAGCACTTTTGTATTCCAAGCTTTTTGCTTGGAATACAATGGAATCCTTGGAATGGTGGGCCCCACTCTCTCATCTCTCTCTATCTCTCCCCTCCAACTCATATCCTTTCCACTTTTTCATTTCAACTCTCTAATCCCAAAAGAACACAAGAATAGAATGTGGACCCCACTTTTTATTCCGGACCCCACTTTTTATTCCAAACCCCACTTTCCATACTATATTCCACCCAAAAGAACACAAACCTCTATTTTCTCTCTCCTAGGAATACAAACTTTTCCCTATTCCATTTTTCCTATTCCATCAAAAGAACAGGCCCTAAAGTACCAGTGAAGATGCCAACCAGAGAGGAGAATCTGGATCAAATATTCTCCCTACCTTTTAAAATAAGGATGACGAATTAATTGTTATTGTTGAGTAATGTGCTAACCTTTATTAGCTTGACCTATCTAAAAGTTTCTCTATTTATTCCAATGTTCATCTATTTTAATGGTGTTATGAATAGGACACATTGGGCCTATTGGGTATCCACCCACATGAGTACCCATTATGAATACTATATAAAGGAGGCTAGGGGTTTCCTAGCCTCAACCCTTCTCCAAATCTGTTTCTCGTTCATAACTCGTTATCAGCACGATCACGCTCGTTGGAGGAGACGGCGGCTCGCGGGGAAAGGAGATCCATCAATCGCTCAGATTCAAGAAGATCGTAATCTTCTCAACAGGGAGCGAAAATGGCATCCGTCACCAACCGTCGCCTAGATTCCTCGTCGAATCTAGAGGTAAAAATCAAAACTTTTTAGATCTAAACTTGCTTTTCTCATTAGATCTGCATGTTTTAGGATCAAAAAGTTTATAAACACGGTAAAATTCAATTTTTTATTAGATCTGCATGCCTAAAAACAATAAAAATCTGTTTTTAGCGATCTGAATACTCGAAAAATCGGTTTTTTACCCCCAACATTTGATCCAAAAATCCGCACGCCCATAGGGCGAAACGGCTTCCCCCACCATCCTCTCCCACCCCCGTACCTCCCCCATACACCACCGCATTGGTCGCCATTTCACTACCACTCACCATCATCACCACCTCACCACCCATTATTCACACCTCCTCCACACCCACCCATCCATCACCTCGACCACTTTCCCCACTTCTCCGCACACCCGTCACCTCTCCCCTCCACTCCCCCGCATCCCCCACATCTTCTACCGAGGAGGACGAGGATATTTCCTCTCCTGCTTTTTGATTTCATTTTCTTTTCCGATCTTCCTGATCGACGCCCCGGATACACACCCGGGGCAGGACTCGCTAGTCTTACCGCAAGCGCACGGTGTAGCGGCGAGCGGGTATCGAACACGAGGGGGGCTAATTACGGTGTCTTCTTCAATTCACTTGGCTATAAGAACAGTCGAGAAATATTCGCAATAAAGCGGTCACATTCGTTCAATCGTATAAAGAAAATATCAAATTAATAAAAACGTCCAGGGATAGGGAATCCCCGCTACAAACCGTATCTCGTCATTGTGATTCGTAGGTTTCACAATTGCTAGACTTGAAATTCAGGTGAACTAGTTGCAACTAAATGTAGAACCAAGCTCACGCTATCGCGCTATTGCCGGTCTATAGCAAACATAAGGTAGGGTTCAATCTCTTGCAAACCCTAACCTAGGCAAGCTAGCGTGAAGAACAACATCATCGTACAATCGTATCTCGAGCCCACTCTCGTGCAAACTCGAGCTACGACCTAGGTTGGGATAGTTCCTACCCGTCCAATCTCTTACAAACGGGTATTGGTATAGAATTGCAATCGGAAACCCTAGTTTCGGTCCAATCTCTTGCAAACCGATTCCAGAGAAACCCAATTGTAACCCAATTCGAATTTCTAGGGCTTCCTATCGAGTTGGGATCCAATCTCTTGCAAATCCCAATCGGTATGAATCCCTAGCTATTCGTATTAAATCGATCCCCAACTAACCCTAATCAATTCTAGCAAGGATTTCACCAGTTCATCACAAATTAGAAATAGGGTTCGTAGGGTTCATCCCTACGCCCTAAGACGATAAAACTACTCACAATTCATAATGCAAATCATTAGAAATTCAATAATAAAAACAATAGAATTCATTGCAATAGACAATATATCAATAAAAATGAGGTTTTTGATAGAAAGAGAGACAAACCAATGAAGATTCAATAGCATCCAACAAAATAGAGCTTTTTATCTCTCTCCAAAGAACTAAATCTAATCTCCTAAAATGTATTCTAAAAAGGCTGCCAAAAGTATGAGAAAAGCTCTCTAAACTAGGTTAAAAACTGGGGTTAAATACCCCCCAAAATCGCCCAAAAAACTGTGACAAAATTGCCCCTGCGCAGCTTGAAAATCTCAATTTACGCTACAGGCAGCGCGGCTCACTCGGCCGAGTGACAAATGTCACTCGGCCGAGTGACGGACCCTGACGGATTCCAGTAACTTCGGACTTTTGGGGGTCGTCTCCTCGGGAGTCACTCGGCCGAGTGACTTTCTTCACTCGGCCGATGTGATTTCTTCATTTGGCCGAGTCGGAACTCGGAAGCTGACTGACGGATTACAGTAACTTTGGGATTTTTTGGGGTCATCGTCGAGATGCCACTCGGGCAAGTGGTGTCTCCGTGCTCGGCCGAGTGGTCTGGCGATGCTCGGCCGAGTGCACGCTGATATTCAATCTGCTACGTGCCTGATATGGTCGGCCGAGTGACTCCTTCACTCGGCCGAGTGGCATGCTGAAAATTCCCAATCTTCGTATTTTTGCTTCCTCGTCGCTCCTACGACGTTCTTTCTTCTTCCACTCCTCTCCAATCCAGAATTCCCCTCGAAAGAGTCACGGGTGACACTCCGGAGTGGGTGCATCTCAGTAGCACTCCAAATCGCTCCAAATCTCCTGAAATTCGACAAAAACAAGAAATCGTGAAAAGCATCGCAATATTGTCGAATAATCGTGAAAAACACGATACGAGCGATCAAAATGGCATGCAAACATGCAGAAAAAAGGTGTAAAATATGGAGTGATCAAAATCCCCCAAGCTTACCTCTTACTCGTCCTCGAGGAAGATGAGTAAAAAGCGAACCCGGTGGATAAAGATAATAGAAACGATGGAAAAGTGGAAAATGAAAAATGAAAAACAAAATAGAAAACGAAGAAGGAAGCTGCTAAATCATTTTTCTCAGGACGTGGGTTTTGCTTACTCATATAGCACGCATCGAATATAAAACACATGTCAAAGACTTTTATCTCGATATCATAGTATAATGGTGCATTTGAAATAGAAAACCCAAGAATATCAATATAGCATGAAATATGGAATAATTCTAGAATTAACATCGTCTGAAGCATCTAAAGCGGTATACAAAATCGTAGATCAAACACTTTTCAATTGAATGCTTTCTATAAGGAGTATAAGAGATATCACACAATAGAGTAGTAAGAATAGAAAAGCGTGGTTTTCATAAAATGGATGCTAAGCGTAGATTTCTGGATTTCGTGAAACTTTAGCAATCTCACCGAGTATAAAATATTACTTAGCCTAGGTTGTCATGCACCGTCATGTAGTCACTCTCTCACACATCATTGGATCCTCTCCCCCAAGCTTATCCATAAGCGTGGTGGCATAGACAAAGCAATATTTACATTCCCCGTTTCTTTTGAAACTCCAAAAGTAAAAAAACAAAAAGAGGGAAGAAAGAGAGAAAGGGTATGAGATGGGATCGTTTTCGAACTTCTTTTCTCTTTTCTTTTCTTTTTCTCAAATATTTTTCTTTTTCTCTTTTTTTTCGTTTTTCTTTTTTTTTTCAAATAACATATATACACAAATGATCCCAAATCAAAAGAGAAGGATATACAAGTATTTTTTTTCTTTGGTTTTGGGGAATTTGGAGCATGGGATATAATAACGGGGGGAATGCCAATAATAGAATTGCTAAGGGGAGATTCACCAATGAATTTAAAATAGAGAAATAATGTTCAAGATATATGGAGAAAGAAATAAATGTATCTCTCGGTTCACTCTATAGGACGTGCATGACAACTTCAGCAGTGTAATTTAATCTACTCAGTTTAATCTCAAAAAGCAAACTAGTCCAGATATATCAATACTAGCAAACATTCAATCAACCTGAAGTGAAGCGTACAAATCATGCAATAAGAAGTGATATGAGAAAAGAAAGCAGTACTCCAAATATAAGCAATCAATGCGTGAATCTTGGTGTGTTTTCTACGATAGCATACATATGAATTATCAGACATCAGCTAATGGTAGAATTTCATCCATTTTCATACGAAAAAATAAGTGGGTTACTATTTCTAAATGCAAAGCAGAATATAGCATACGATATCAGAAACAAAAGCTATGACATGACAAAATTAGCATGCATATAGAGAAAAGCTAACACCACGTCATCGTCATCACAGAAAAATCATTTCTAGCAAAATATGAAAGAAATAAAGATAAAGAAAAACAGAACTATTTACAATGCAGCACACAAAGAAAATAAGAAAAACGTGATGCATGGTAAGCGAAAAAAGCGTGAAAAAAACAAAAATAAAGGTGATAAAAGCAAAAAGTGTGAGAACTCACTCCCCCAAGCTAAAGTGCAGAGTGACCTCAATGTGCAAAGTGTGGCACACCGAGAGACGGGAAATGGGTAGGGTGGGTGAGGATGCATGCATGATAAAAAAGAAAAATGAACAGAAAATATGATGTGGTTATGAATGATGCATGCAAAGATCAGAGTGATGCAGGTAATGTGTCACCAAAAATACTCTCCCTCTCTCCCAAAAAGATATAGAATGATGTGATCGGAACAGGGACCAAAATAGTGAGGGGAGGAGGGTAGGAAAAAATATATCGACAGGACCAGCAGAGAATGGGCAGCATAACGACAAAAATAATCAATGGCATCAAGGGTGTGCCTAAGCTGGTGGTGCTGCACCATCTCCGTCCTGTGGCGGAGGTGGAGGTGGGGGTGGTGGTCGAGGTGTCTGCTGGGTGGGTGGGTGTAGTGGAGGCAGTCGCGCCAGAATCTGATTCAGGCAAGCCTGAATATCGGGAAGCATGGCGACGCGGGACTGCACAGAACTGACCGTGGCAGAGAGAGCCCTAAAGTCGCCTCTGAGTTCACTCACAGCCCCCTCTAGAGCACGAATGCTCTGAAGTAGAGTGTCAGGGGGTGGTGGAGCGGAGGGACGAACAGGTCTAGGCTGTGAAGGACGGGGCTGTCTGACACGGGAAGCGTATAGGATGGGGCCAGCATGGTAGCATAGAAGGGGTGTTGTGCTCGGTAGTGGATGCCCAGCCTCAGTGTGAGGCTGGGACGTAGGCTGGGACGGAGCAGCAGCAGCAGTGGTGGAAGACAAAATCGGTGACGAGGAAGCAGGAGAGGTCAGTGACACAGAAGCGGGGACAGACGTCAGGACACTCTCGGAAAGGACAGCTGCGGTGGAGACAGAAGGGTTGACCACTAGGGAGGAAGTGTAGGTACCAAAAGGTGATACCCCAGCGGACAGTAAACTAGACAGGGTCTCCACAACGGCAGAGAAGGAAGACTCGCCGCTCTCAAGGATAGTGGGTGGACGCTCAGGAAGAAGTGAGGAAATAGGCTCAACCGAGATAGGCACAGTAGTGGTGGTTGTGGTGGTGGACGTGGTGGACGACTCAACTAGGGTACTCCCGACACCGACAGAAGTGTGGACAGAGGTGCCGTGAGGTGCAGACAGTGCAGGCTCGGGCTGAGGGATCACAGGGTCAGCAGGAGGTGCAGGGGGTGCAGGGGGTGCCTGCTCAGCACCCTCAGCCTCAAGTACGTAGGCAGCTGGGATGAGGAGATCCATCGCTGGGATCCAATCCTCGTGGGCCGGTCCAATATGTGTCCGAGCGGGGCTCGGGAGGATCATGTAATCGGCACTAAAGGGACCGTGCAACCACACCCAGTGACGCTGGCCGTGGGGACGAAGCATCTTCATCCAGGCCATAACGTCTATCGATAGTGTAGTGGGGCCCGGGGCTCGTCGAAGGTCGTCAGGTAGGTCCACGCCGGTCATCAGGGCTAGCAGAGTAATCAGACCGCCGCAGCAAATAGGTGAGCGAGCGCCCACCGAAATGATGATGCGGTCTAAAAAATAGCTTGCAATATCGATCTCAATAGCGGGGACCAGGTCATCGCCACCCATATCCAGAGCTCTAGGGCGAGTCATCGCGTAGAGCATGTAGAGCTCAGGCGTAGACATCGTCCCAGGCTCGTACCTCGCTAAGAAAGTGGTCACCATGAGGCGATGTGCTATGCGGAGGCAGGGGTGCAGGATGGCTGAGGCCTTGGCCCTACTAGGGTCAAAGCCAAGTGGTGAACCCGTGATCCGTGTCCAGAACGTGGAAGTGTCGAACGACGGTGGTGGGATGTGCATGGGCGCGTAGGCACGGTCGGGGACAGGGACAGCGGGCCACTGGAAGAACGCACGAATCATGTCGAGAGTGACCTCGCAGTCTCGATCCATCAGGCGGAATGTGCATCCCCCAGCGGTCCGGTCAATCGAGCTCAGGACCTCTAGTGTCGGACGGATATAGGTATCTGCCGACACAACAAGAAAATCACGTGATCCCATGTTGTCGTACAACATGAGTAGCCCCTCTAGTACCCCTAGGCGATCAAGGTCTGCTAAACGTGTGAACCTAGAGGGCACTATCGAGCGTTGGGAGATACGCTCAAATCGGACGCGTTGTGCATCGTTTCTGAACGTGATCCCCAGCGGCCTGACAGCGGGAGCCGGTGGTGGAACAGGATCGGCTGGGATAGGCTGTGTGGGTGGTGGTGGAGGTGGCGGGCTAGGTGGAGGGGAGTCCTCCCTAGCGTGAGAGGGACCGGGGTCATCGGTCTGCCTCCGCTTGGGGGCGGATCCCCGCGTGCTTGGCCTAGTACGGGGCGGCATGTGTGCCGCAAGTGCTCACCCAACAAAAATAGTATGCGGCGTACTAAATAGTGGAACGAATGTACCTGAACACACCGCGAGAGCAAATCAGCCAATGAGTGCGAAGAACACCGCCTCCGTGGAGCTAAAAGCATGTCCAAGAGCTCCCCAAAGCTCCCCCAAGATAGCCTGCACATCAAACAATGATATCAGCAGATAATATTCGAAATACATGGGGGAGATGGGGTATAATAGATAGATAAAAGAATTAATTTGATTTTTGGGCTCAACGGGTCTACGGATCGACAGAAACAATGAGAAAATGGGATTTTGGGGCAAACCGAGGCAATAGGGGGCGGGGGTCGACGGCGCCGGCGAGGTGGACGGTGTCCGGCGGTCGGCGCGACTCGGGGAGGTCGGTCGACGGTCGATCGGGGGTTATTTGGGCGCGGGGGATGTTGGGTCGGGCGAGGGAGACGAAGAAGCGGAGAGATCGGGCGAAATCGGGGTAAATTTGGGGTTTTAGAAAATCGCGCCCGCCTCCGCGCTTATATATAAATTGTTACGACTCGGTCGAGTGGCATTGTCACTCGGCCGAGTGCGTAAATGAAAAAATTTCGAAAAATCTCGTTCCCACTTACGACTCGGCCGAGTGGCATTTGTTCACTCGGCCGAAGGGAGAAAACTCCGGTCGGCCGAGTGGCAGTGCCACTCGGCAATTTTTGCCCTAGGAGGGTATCCATTTTACTCGGCCGAGTGGCTAAACGTACTCGGCCGAGTGGCAGTTAATACTGAAATGCACAAAAAAGACAGAGAGTTGGTTCCGCAGACTTCCCTGGTTGGTGCCCCACTCAGCCGAGTGGGGTCCTTTGCTCGGCCGAGTGGCATATGATGCTCGGCCGAGTGGCATGCTGTTTTCTGCTTCGGGGCTTCGTTTTCGCTCTACTCTCTGTTTTTCTTCCTCCAGTTGATTTCTTCCTCTTCCTAAGCCTCGAGCGCTCTTCTTTGCCTCGGTCATCCTCCATATGATAGATCTCCTTTTCTCCTCTCCTGTCATAGAAATTAAGACCCGTTGTCACGATTTTTATGGGCAATTGACTCAAAACACTAATAAAAGTCAAACAAAAATGAAGACCAAAATAAAAAGAATGCAAAAACCATCGGGTTGCCTCCCGACAAGCGCTCGTTTAAGGTCTTGAGCTCGACCCCTTTGGATTTTCAATTAATGCGCGATGTTGGGTGCATATGAGATGCACCCGTCGAACTTGCCGGGAAGACCGCTCGGATTTGGATCGTGGTGGTGTGTGGCCTTCCTCATTGCCCCTTCATCTTGGGCAATGTTGGGGGATGGCTCCCCTAAGCTTGAGCTTGTTCCGGTCTTTGACTTCGCCGGTGACACCGATCTTCGAATCGGTGGAGCTTTCTCTGGACTCTTTAATGTCGAGAGCTTGCAAAGCTCCCGTATTCTCGCGAATCAGCGTCACCATCATCATTCGCCGTGGAGCTATTGGGAGAGTCCTCCAATGTCACTTCTTCGCTCAAATCTTGGCTTTCTTCAAAGCCATCATCGTGGAGTGCACCGATGGAGTGGGGGATAACCTCTTCTATAACCTCATGAAGGAGGTCCACATAATCTAGCTCCTCATGATATGGCATGTGCTTCATAGCCTTTGGTATATGGAGCTCGACTTCAATGTTACCGACATTCAAGGTAAGAGTCCCTTCCTGCACATCGACGATTACACCGGCGGTGGCGAGGAATGGGCGTCCAAGTATGAGCGATGTGTCACCCTCCTCCTTGATATCCATGATCACAAAATCACAAGGCAAGCATATGCCTTCCGGAACTTGGAGTGGGATGTTCTCCGCGATCCCAACCGGCCTAGTGATCCTACCGTCCGCGAGTTGAATCCTCATGTCGGTAGGCTTTAAATCGGTGCCGGTGTTCAACTTCTGGAACATTGTGAGAGGCATGAGGCTCACACTAGCGTCCAAATCAACCAATGCTTTTTGTAAGGTGACGCCTCCTAGTGTGCAAGGAATCTGGAAACTCCCGGGATCTTTAAATTTGGCGGGCTCCTTTTCCTTCCTAGTGAACCAAGTTCCTTGTTCCGTGAGCATGATCTTCTCTTTCCTTTTTCTTCCCATAATCAAGTCCTTTAAGAACTTCGCGTAGGATGGGATTTCCACTATGGCATCAAGGAAAGGGATATTGAGGCTCACCCTTCTCAAGTATTCGAGGAACTTGGCTAGCCTCTTCTCGATCTTGGCTCTAGCTAGCCGTTGAGGGAAAGGCACCGGTGGCATGAATCGGCACTCATCAATAGGTTCCTCCACTCTAGATTTTGCTCCTTCTTGCGGCTCCTTCTCTTTTTCCACCTCAATTACCGGCTCGCTCTCTTCTAGAATCTCCACCACGGGTTCCTTGACTTGAGTCATGGGGGGAGTGGTATCCTTCCCGCCTCTTGTCGTAACCGCAACAACCGCATTGATATGGCCGGTGTTGCCCCGTGGATTTGGCTCGGGTTGAGCCGGCAATTGTTGGTCGTTTCTATTGAGCAATACAAGTTTCTCCCCAATTTGAGCGACGACGGTGGTAAGTGAATCTTGCCCCGCCTTCAACGTTGCATTGATCTTTCTCTTCTCCACCATAAATTCCTCCACCTTAGCTTCAAAATCCGAACGTGGTTGAGCTTGCTGAGGGTTGGGATTTCTCCAACCTTGATTATAACCGGGCGGCCTATAAGGTCCCACTTGTTGCCTAGGTAGGAAGTTTTGTTGCGGTGGCCCCCTTGGTTGATAATTCGGTTGTGGTGGTGGAGCCCGAGCTTGAGGAGGTTGTTGTGGCGGGGGGTTCAAGGCACCATCATTATTAGCATAGGAAAAACCCGGATGGTTTCTAGCGGCCGGGTTGGCCCAATATCCGGAATTCCCCGCGACATACTGAATTTGCTCCAAAGCTCCTTCTCCATGCTCTCCTCCTACATACATGGCTTGGGATTGGTCTTGCCAATCACTCATATGGGTTGTCAGTGCGGATGTAGAAGGAGCTACATACGGCTCGGTAATGTATTTCTCCAATCTCTCCACTACCTTGTGGAGAGAGTCAAATTTACTAGCAAGCTCCGCCACTGCCTTGGCCTCATAAATACTAGTGGGCTTCAAGGAGGACAAAGAATATCCTCGCTCGTCACCCCACTGTTGGTTGTTGGAGGCCATCCCCTCTAGCAAGGTCGTAGCTTCATCAGGGGTCTTTGACAAAATGGCTCCGTTGGCGGTAGCATCAATAATCTGTTTTGTGCCCGGTTGGAGTACATTGTAGAAACTGTGGACAAGCTCCCAATCCTCTATGCTGTGATGGGGTCATTGATGCTGCAAGTCCTTGAAGCGATCCCACGCCTCATAGAGAGTCTCCTGCGGTCCTTACTTGAAGGACATGAGAGCACTTCTTATCTTCACCGTCTTGGAGGGCGGGTAAAATTTGTCGACGAAGGCACTCGCCAATTCATCCCAAGTGGTGAAGATTCCTTCAGCTTGCATCCTCAACCAATATAAGGCCTTGTCCTTGAGTGTGAAGGGGAAGAGGCGCAGTCTGATAGCATCTATGGAGACGCCCGGCATTTGAAAGGTGGCACATTTTGATAAAAGAGCTGGATGTGGTAATGAGGGTTTTCATGGGAATTCCTATGAAAAGGGTCTTGCTGCATCAGAACTACCAATCCAGTCTTCAACTCGAAATTTTTGTCGGCCGCCAACTCCGGCATAGTTATGGACGAGGTCGTGGAGGATGTCTTAGGCCGAAGCCTATCTCTAATGGAAATGATCCTCGTCATTCGTGCCGCCAATTCTTCGGGTGTCTCAGGATGGGTCATAAAATTCCCTTCCGTATCGAGTCTCCTCTCCGCGCTGATCCTCCTCAATATATGTTCGATCTCCGGATCGTATAGTATTTCTTCGGGGTCCGCTGTGGATCTCGTGTACATGCAAGGAAAAACAGAGTTTCAAAGAAATAGTTAGCACAAAGGAAGAGTAAAATAAAAATAGAAATAATAAAACAAAAAAGAAAAATAGCTAGGTAGGTAGAATCAAACACTATCGCCTCCCCGGCAACGGCGCCAAAAACTTGATCGACGCCCCGGATACACACCCGGGGCGGGACTCGCTAGTCTTACCGCAAGCGCACGGTGTAGCGGCGAGCGGGTATCGAACACGAGGAGGGCTAATTACGGTGTCTTCTTCAATTCACCTGGCTATAAGAACAGTCGAGAAATATTCGCAATAAAGCGGTCACAGTCGTTCAATCGTATAAAGAAAATATCAAATTAATAAAAACGTCTAGGGATAGGGAATCCCCGCTACAAACCGTATCTCGTCATTGTGATTCGTAGGTTTCACAATTGCTAGACTTGAAATTCAGGTGAACTAGTTGCAACTAAATGTAGAACCAAGCTCACGCTCTCGCGCTATTGCCGGTCTATAGCAAACATAGGGTAGGGTCCAATCTCTTGCAAACCCTAACCTAGGCAAGCTAGCGTGAAGAACAACATCATCGTCCAATCGTATCTCGAGCCCACTCTCGTGCAAACTCGAGCTATGACCTAGGTTGGGATAGTTCCTACCCGTCCAATCTCTTGCAAACGGGTATTGGTATAGAATTGCAATCGGAAACCCTAGTTTCGGTCCAATCTCTTGCAAACCGATTCCAGAGAAACCCAATTGTAACCCAATTCGAATTTCTAGGGCTTCCTATCGAGTTGGGATCCAATCTCTTGCAAATCCCAATCGGTATGAATCCCTAGCTATTCGTATTAAATCGATCCCAAACTAACCCTAATCAATTCTACCAAGGATTTCACCAGTTCATCACAAATTAGAAATAGGGTTCGTAGGGTTCATCCCTACGCCCTAAGACGATAAAACTACTCACAATTCATAATGCAAATTATTAGAAATTCAATAATAAAAACAATAGAATTCATTGCAATAGACAATATATCAATAAAAATGAGGTTTTTGATAGAAAGAGAGACAAACCAATGAAGATTCAACAGCATCCAACAAAATAGAGCTTTTTATCTCTCTCCAAAGAACTAAATCTAATCTCCTAAAAAGTATTCTAAAAAGGCTACCAAAAGTATGAGAAAAGCTCTCTAAACTAGGTTAAAAACTGGGGTTAAATACCCCCAAAAATCGCCCAAAAAACTGTGACAAAATTGCCCCTGCGCAGCTTGAAAATCGCAATTTACGCTAAAGTCACTCAGCCGAGTGACGGACCCTGACGGATTCCAGTAAATTCGGACTTTTGGGGGTCGTCTCCTCGGGAGTCACTCGGCCGAGTGACTTTCTTCACTCGGCCGATGTGATTTCTTCATTCGGCCGAGTCGGAACTCGGGAGCTGACTGACGGATTACATTAACTTTGGGATTTTTTGGGGTCGTCGTCGAGATGCCACTCGGGCGAGTGGTGTCTCCATGCTCGGCCGAGTGGTCTGGCAATGCTCGGCCGAGTGCACGCTTATATTCAATCTGCTGCGTGTCCGATCTGGTCGGCCGAGCGGGCTGTCGATGGTCGCCCGAGTGACTCCTTCACTCGGTCGAGTGGCATGCTGAAAATGCCCAATCTTCGTATTTTTGCTTCCTAGTCGCTCCTACGACGTTCTTTCTTCTTCCACTCCTCTCCAATCGCAGAATTCCCCTCGAAAGAGTCACGGGTGACACTCCGGAGTGGGTGCATCTCAGAATCACTCCAAATCGCTCCAAATCTCCTGAAATTCAACAAAAACAAGAAATCGTGAAAAGCATCGCAATATTGTCGAATAATCGTGAAAAACGCGATACGAGCGATCAAAATGGCATGCAAACATGCAGAAAAAAGGTGTAAAATATGGAGTGATCACTTCCCATTTGCACATTTCTGCATCATCATGATTATATCTTTTCGCTAGCATTGTCATGTCTAGCTTGGGGGAAGTCATTTTTTCTATATGTTGTCGTGTGAAGTTTTTATGTGTGCTTGTTTATATATGTCGTGTGGTGTGATTTTCTAACTTTCATTTTCTTTTTCAATTTTGTATGTTTGCTTTTCTTGTTTTTCATTTCTTTTTGTGTCGGTGCGTATCCCCCCCCATTTTCATTGCCCTCCCATATTTATTTCTATTGCATTGAGGGCAATGCAAGTTTCAGCTCGGGGGAGTCGCACTTCGTGCGTCATTTGCATCTTTTTCTTCGTTTTTTGAGTCGTTTTCATCGTGTTTCCTTTTTTCTTTTCTTCTTTTTATCTCTTTCTCCTAGAGATGACCCCATATAATGAATTGCCACAGAATCACACACACACACCTAGCATGGCTTCGATAATCACATTCACTAACCCTAGGAAGCCAAGTCCTCTTGCATTTCATGCATTGTGGGTCCACTTTGCTTTTATGTGAGTCGTGTGTCGTGACTAGCTTATGGTGTGCTTCTACTTTGTGATTTAGATTTATATACCTGTCCTGGGATGACTCCTAGATTATCATGCTTCGATTTGAATATGCGGTATTTGCTTCTCCTGTCTGCTTCTATATGCATGAATATATATATATATATATATATATATATATATATCTATTCTATAAAATAGGGATGTTATCATAGGTTTTTGGATAAGAGTTTTTGATAAGAGAAATTGGATAAGGGTTTGAATTGTATTTGGGGGTATATAAATGAGGGATGTTATAATGAGATATGGATAAGAGAAATTGGATAAAGGGTTGAGTTGTATTTAGGGTATAAAAATGAGGGATGTTATATGAGTTATTGGATAAGAGATATTGGATAGGAGAAATTGGATAAGAGTTTAAGTTGTAATTTTGAAATTTGGGGGGAAAATTTGAATTTTAGTGTGAAACCCAATGAGAGAAACCGAAATGTTTCGAAATTTAAGGGGGAAACCCGCATTTTGGGGAAATAAAAAAGAACAGGCCCAACCTCGACACTCTCCTCCTGGCACGCTGGCAACCCCACCCCCTTTGGCCAACGTCCTCCTCTCGCAGATGCGCGGGGTTTTGGTCGCGGATCAGGACACTCGGTTCTCGAACAAGCAAGCGAAGCTCCTCAAGTCGCAGAAGTTCGCATCGGAGCTCGATCATCTTTAACCTAGATCACATCGATCTAAAATTATCATGAGTGAAGAGATTTCTGAACTATGTTATGAATAATGATTAGGTGGATATGACGAAGGTGAAGATGGACGTGATCAGGCTGTGGATCGCGACTAGGGCGACCGAGCTCCTCGGATTTGAGGATGAAGTGCTAATTAATTTCGTTTATGGTCTTTTGGATGGAAAGGTACTATTTTTTAAATATTGGCATACTTGATTTCATCAAATTCATGTTTTAATTGTTTTTGAAATGTATTACGTAGGAAGTGGATGTGAAACAAATTCAGATCCAGCTTACTGGATTCATGGAGAAGAACACTGGGAAGTTCATGAAGGAGCTATGGGGTCTACTGCTCAGGGCGCAGAACAATGTCAGTGGAGTTCCTCAACAATTTTTGGATGCAAAAGAGGAGGAGACTGACATCTGAATTTTAATTGCTATCTAAGATGGTATAATTTTATCAAAATAGTCCCAGTTTTGATCCGTAAATGTGTTGTGCATGTTCAGTCTATTGGTTCCATATAGCATATATCAAGACATGTTCTCTCAATTCTTTTGTCACAGATAGTTACCTCTAGAAGATATCTGAGATGCTTGTGATTTGCCACGAGAACTTGGATTTTTGCTGATTCAATAGATTGCAATCGCCATCATTTCAGGATATGCACATAGGTATCATCTTTTATATATCCACTTACAGATCTGTTTACAGATTTTTGCTTTTAACTTCAATATTGCTAACAAAATATGTTAACTTTTTTTGTTTACAGATTTTTGCTTTTAACTTCCATATTGCTTTGAATTTTCTGTTCACGTAACTGTTTAAATTCAGCATCATGTTGTTCTTTGAAAGAAGAGAGCATGTCTCCTTTAGCATAGGGTACAGAACATCGCCAAAGGATTTGTTGTGCAAAAATGTTTAACTCCTATATTATTATAATCATATTCTTCATTTGATTTTGTCTTCAATTTTTTTGTTGGGTCATGACAGTTGCCCCTACAAAGTATTGAGCGAATCTACCTTTCCCGGCAGATTTTGTGGAGGCATTCCTTGCAGATTTTGTGGAGCATGAAATTTTTGTAATATGGTATAATGTTGATGTATAACCTAGAGGCGGTTCTCATTATAGGATGCAAGCTGTTGAGCCTCTTCCAACGAAAAATGTATGGCATGTACAGTTCAAGGCTATGTCTCTCTTTTCTCTTTTTGGTATCATTCTATATGTCTAAATTCTACTTCGTTCCAAACAACCATAAAGATGAAATCAATCTCTTTTTGGTTCCCGTGCAGTTTTAAGTTAAAATGGGGTTTGAATCAGAACGGACGCATCACTTTTTAATTTTCCTTTTTAGTCTTATTTTCTATACGTGAATGGATTACTTTGAGTGCATTGAGAAAGTTGCAGAGAAAATCTAAAGAAACAAATCATCATTGGTGTTGACGGGACTATTCTGACCGGGCCCGGAAGAGCAAAGTTAACTATGACTGGTCAACCGGATTACTACGACCTTGGGGCCTCGGCCCAAGGATCTCACGGGCGGGCCGCGATCCTCTACCCATGACGAAGGCCCACTTCCTCAGTGGAGGAAATCGAGGCCCAAATCAAGGAAGCATCCGCCAAATATGGCAACCGTCCAAGGCCATCACTCTCTAGCCATCATGGCTCGGCTTAATGGCTCGGCTTAATGGCCCGACTTAAATGGCCTTCACTCTATAGCCATCATGGCTCGGCTTAATGGCTTGGCTTAATGGCCCGACTTAAATGGCCATCACTCTCCAGCCATCAAGGCCCGCCAAATATGGCAACCGCCCGAGTCCATCACTCCAGCCATCATGGCCACCTTTAGGACATTCATCTCCTCATCAAGATGGGCGCAATTAGTGGGGGTCAAAACTTCCCACATTTGCACGTCCCCATGAATGATGGCCATGATGTCACATCATGGCACATTATTAGGAGGAGTCACCTATATGAGGGGAGGGTGGGCATCATCCGAGAGGACGGCATCTCAGGTAACAAAACCTAAGGTACTCCATCAACGACCCAGTTCCCCCACTTCATCTCCTTCCCCCCGCTCGCGCCGGAGGACGTCGTTCCGATCTCCTCTCGAGTCGAACCGTCCCCGCCGAGCCTCCTCTTTCAGACGGTTATCTGACTTAGGCATCGGAGGGGATTTGGCCGGAACCAAGGTCCGGCCTCCCTGACGAGTGTTCTCGTCTGTTCAGGAAGACGCTAGATCCGAGTGCCGAAGCTTCCCTTCGGCACCAGGCGAACGCCATCGAGCATCAGCCAAGGCATCGAGGCCACCCCTCGACGCCAGGAGAGACCGAGGCCGAACGCTTCAATCCGAGCCAAGGCTTCCCCTCAGCTCCACGCCGGCCGCGCATCAAGCGAGACGACCGAGGCTACCCCTCGTCGTCCGACCGACCGAGGCTGAGCACACCCATCCGAGCAGAGGCTTCCCCTCAGCTCCGCATCGGTCGCGTGTCAAGCCAAGGTGCCGAGGCTTCCCCTCGTCACCCGACCGTCCGAGGCCAAGCACCTCACACCGGGCCGAGGCTTCCCCTCAGCCCCCCCAGAGGCCGAGGATCTAGATCCGGCCCAGCTGACATGCTCTGCATCGACTACATCTCCGATTCGTGTCGCATCTACACGCGCTCGACGCACCCAAGGGACCCTAATCGGCCCCTTGACCACGTTGACTGGGTAGTCCACGGTCAACGATTCTGTAGTGAGAAAACACTCTGAAACATCTGGTGCCGTCTGTGGGAACGCGAACATCACCCACGTCAAACAACCACATCGGCAATAATTTCTTCCGCTAATAAAATCTTGAAGAGCTAATCTCCGAGAGGTGAAGGTCAACCCGCTCCCCGTGAGTCCGGCTTCCACCCGAATCGGATCACTGTCATCGCCTTCGGCCCCGAGACCTCGAGAGACGGTATGCGGGGGTAATTGGGAAATAAATGGTCGGCACACACATTGATTACCCCATTTAAATTGATCCACTTTAAAACCATTTAAATTGATTTCGCCAGCAGGCCTGAAACAATAAGGAATTGGTTTTAAATGATCATTCAATGTGATGTGTGGCAACCTCTCCTCATTTTCTACCAAGATTACAGCGGTCAAAGATGCCGAAGACCCAAATCCGGAGTTCAAACCTGGATCCGGCCTGATCCGGTCCCTCCACCATCTCCATCGACGCCGCTTTGAACAGCGACATCCCTGCCGCGCACTCTCTCTCACCCCCCGAGATCATCCTCGGGAAGGGAACCTGCGATCTGGTTGCAAGCGTCTCCGATTTCTTCGATGCCGCGGCCAGATCTAACATGGGTAGCCATCTGCATCTCTTCCGAGCCGCGACGATATATGGGCCACCGAACTGAGGAGGCTGAGGACATCGGTTTGTCGCCCCGCTGAGTGGCCAAGCAAACCGATCTGCTCCATGCCACACTTCGAAGCCACAGAGAATGCCGACCTGAACCCCCGAGGATGACGCTCTGCCACCTTGCGGAGCTGCTGAATAGTAGCAGACCGATCTGTTCCACGCCACCGTTCCCCATCCATGAGGGCGTCAAGGCCGAGGAGGACTTCGAGAACACCGGCAAGATGCAGGATCCTGCTTCCACCATAAACGCTGAGTTCGGGGTCGCGCCCCTCCGGGATGGTCGTCTCCTCGTCGAAAGAGAACGGATCGGTGGCATCAGAAACGATGAATCAGGTCTGAACGAGTCTTATGGCTGGGCAATCTGGAGAGCGCTCGGCAAGGATGAGATTCGTCGAATGGGGCATGCGCCGAGGGAACTTGACGAGTGATGCTGCGACTCCGATTCCGGCGAGGTCGAGCCTATGGTTGGTTCGCACGAACTCGATTCATCATCGCGAAGGAGCCCCAAGTCGGAAGAGACTCTGTATTAATGTGGGATCCATCTTCACGAGGCGTCACCGTCCCGGTGGCGATGATGAACCAACCCGCCTCCGGTCGCCTCCAGTACTCCACCGACGAGCTAGCATTCGGCCCAATGGTCAACCTACTCAGGAATGATCCAACCAGCAACTAATCGAGCTCGGATCGATCAATCCAAGACCCAATCGGTGATATTGGCGACATCTAAGCTCAAGATCCACTCTGTGATATCAACAACCCCAGGAGCTTGACCTAGGTGCTTGTAACATTGATTTGTCAACCCACCGAGGACACGGGAGCACTCGAGGAATCAACCCCACCAGTCGGAACTCCTCGCCCTACCGATCGAAGCCCTTTCGACTCAACAGCACCTTGGTTCCAGTGACTTCCGAACCAGTCGAGCTGGTCGACTCGAGGGGAATTCTGATCAAAACTCCGAGCCAACCTCTAAGGTCGTAGATCTAGCGAAGCTTCGAATTCGTCAGAAATCGACAGTTCGAGCTCACTTTTGATCCAACAAGATGATTGATGGACACATCCCGACCGTTGTGATGACTGATCAGACTCCAGCGATCGACCGAGGACTGATCGCTCGATAACCCAACGATCCGGACCCCGATCGGCCCTCCTATGGTCTATGCAAAATGGACCAACCCGCCGGTGGTCAGAGATGGCTCGCCAGATATGACCCTGCCTAGGCAAATCCTCTGTCGTCATCACATATATCGCCAAAGATCGAAGACGCTGCACCTTGCCTGGACATCGATCGAGGTTCCCTCCAGTCGCTGCACCTTCTGCGAGTTGAGAACCTTCGTCGAACCCGGAAGCACCACCATCAAACTTGCATTCCGAGCTACTGCGCTCCTGAGCTAGCTCCATCCATCAAACCCGCGCCGGGTCAACTTTTTCATTGAGGGCGTCTGGGCGACCAAACTCTCCCGCCCCCTCTTGAAGCTCAGTGAGGTGGCCAGATCGACGATCGTCGGCTTCAAATCGATGGAGGTGGATCCAAGACACAGGTTCCCGTCGGTGAGATCCACCCACTAAACCGCCATGTTACGGACAGCCTCAGGTTCCTTGTCGAATTCAACTTCACGCATGCGGACATCTACACAACCGACGCTGCCTCCAATATTGAGTTTATTTTTCAGATAAGACTCTCTTTACAAATCTTCACATAATATGCAATTTTTCCAGCCGATTTCCGTTGCAGCAGCATCTCAATTTCTGCTATTACAACTGTAATTGTTTGGCTAGTGAAGGGAACACGCGCTGTCAACGACTGTGATCGGTGGGGGGCTCGCGCTGTAGGAAATGTCCCATGCATCTACATGAAATCAATTGAAGGCTGATCGACGCTCGGTATTTGAATTCTCTTGCCACCAGTGCTTACTCGGTTGGGACCTCAATACAGATATTCTATGCTCAGATGGCCAAAATAATCGCTACTTCCACCATGTGTTTAGCGACAAGATGGTGCCTACTCACAACCGTTGAGAACACCCGCATCCTGAACGCCTGACCAAAGGGAACCTGTTCGACCAAGCCCATCCGAGCTACCAATGATCAGAACCAAGTTGCGACGGTAGATCGGGGCCGAGCCTCCCTTTCCGGTGATGTCGTCTCTGAGCTCCGAATTCCGAGCATACGGGTCGAAGATCGGGCGAAGCTACCGCTACCAATCCGACCGAGCTCACATCCGTCCGAGCCTTTGAGGCACAAATCGGACAGAGCTGCCGCTGCCAATCTAACCGAGCTCGCTTCCGTCCGAGCATCCGAGCCTCTCCCCCCGTTTCGAACTCGATCTGGGCTTCGTCATCAAGCCTATTCAATGTGGTCAGAACCTGGGTGGATGAAGGCCCTTCATGCGACAGATTTGAGCGGGAATAGAATTTGGAGGACAAATCCCTGGCACGGTCATGGCGATGGAGTATTTGGTGTGCAACCCACCATTTTCTGGTGTGGAGACACCAACCAGAGACCAACTCTTTAGCACCGGCACCGCAAGACCGGCACCGATACACACTCCGCGCGGACGGCCTCCCTGACTCGATGGCTGACCACTCCCCGACTTGGACCTCGACAAAGTTGTCTCCAAATCCGTCGTCGTCGTCGGGAGATTGAAGCAGAGGGTCGTGATCTACGTCGACCGACAAGCAGTATCCTTCCCGAACAGCTACTCAAAAGGTGGGCGCCATGCATAGTTGTCGATCCATCGAAGAGTGGGTGCCATGCTAAGCTCATTTCGGTGGGAGGTCGCCTTCGCCATGTTGCTCGTCCCGTCAAATGGATCTCAGTTCAGTCGGATTAGCTAAAGCTCGCCTCCGTGATAAACTGTGACCAATGGCAGTCGGAGCTGGAGCAGAAGCTGGGATCTAGACAAAAGCTGGAGCCGGAGCTGGAGCAGAAGCTAGGATCTATGCGAGAGCTGGAGCCGGAGCTAGGATCCAGACGAAAGCTGGAGCCAGAGCTGGGGCTGGAGCGGGAGATACGATCCAGACAAAAGCTAGAGTTAGAGCTGGAGCTGAAGTTGGAAATGGAAATGGAGCTTTGTCTAGACGAGGCCGACCCGTCCAAGAGGAGGTCGACCACACCAATTCTACCGACCCAGGAGGAGGCCGGCCGAACAAGTTCGACCGCCTTGCCAAGCATCTGGGCCTCAACGCCAACCTGCCATGCTGAGATCTCTTCACAAATCTGACCAAAGCACCACCGTCTAAGTTCGAGCATCCAGACCGCTCCTCTGACCGTGCTGCTAGGTCCCCCTTGCTGAAGTGCTCCTGCATCCACCAAAGCTGGACGAAGTAGTGGCATAGCGCCCCCATGGAATCTTCGAAAGTATTCACAAGGTCCTCACTTCTTCGTCGGCTGTAAGTCGAGGGGCAACTCCCCTCGCCACCGAACGAACCTCCTTCGTCGACCGTAAGTCGAGGGGCAACTCCCCTCGCCACCGAATGAATCTCCTTCGTCGGCCGTAAGTCGAGGGGCAACTCCCCTCGCCATCCAACGAATCTCCTTCGTCGGCCGTACGTCGATGGACGACTCCCCTCGCAACCGAACAAATCTCGGACAGACGATCTATCGTCCCCAGCCAACTCCGCAAGACGGACCAAAGTTTTGTAGAGAGTGCAGCTTCTTCCCCATTATACTACATCTCCCGACCTCCACCTCAGCAATGGTAGAGCTCAGAAGATGGGGGCTGTTGACGGGACTATTCTGACCGGGCCCGGAAGAGAAAAGTTAACTATGACTGGTCAACCAGATTACTACGAACTTGGGGCCTCGGTCCAAGGATCTCACGGGCGGGCCGCGATCCTCCACCCATGACGAAGGCCCACTTCCTCAGTGGAGGAAATCGAGGCCCAAATCAAGGAAACATCCGCCAAATATGGCAACCGTCCAAGGCCATCACTCTCTAGCCATCATGGCTCGGCTTAATGGCTCGGCTTAATGGCCCGACTTAAATGGCCTTCACTCTATAGCCATCATGGCTCGGCTTAATGGCTTGGCTTAATGGCCCGACTTAAATGGCCATCACTCTCCAGCCATCAAGGCCCGCCAAATATGGCAACCGCCCGAGTCCATCACTCCAGCCATCATGGCCACCTTTAGGACATTCATCTCCTCATCAAGATGGGCGCAATTAGTGGGGGTCAAAACTTCCCACATTTGTACGTCCCCATGAATGATGGCCATGATGTCACATCATGGCACATTATTAGGAGGAGTCACCTATATGAGGGGAGGGTGGGCATCATCCGAGAGGACGGCATCTCAGGTAACAAAACCTAAGGTACTCCATCAACGACCCAGTTCCCCCCACTTCATCTCCTTCCCCCCGCTCGCGCCGGAGGACGTCATTCCGATCTCCTCTCGAGTCGAACCGTCCCCGCCGAGCCTCCTCTTTCAGACGGTTATCTGACTTAGGCATCGGAGGGGATTTGGTCGGAACCAAGGTCCGGCCTCCCTGACGAGTGTTCTCGTCTGTTCAGGAAGACGCTAGATCCGAGTGCCGAAGCTTCCCTTCGGCACCAGGCGAACGCCATCGAGCATCAGCCAAGGCATCGAGGCCACCCCTCGACGCCAGGAGAGACCGAGGCCGAACGCTTCAATCCGAGCCGAGGCTTCCCCTCAGCTCCACGCCGACTGCGCATCAAGCGAGACGACCGAGGCTACCCCTCGTCGTCCGACCGACCGAGGCCAAGCACACCCATCCGAGTAGAGGCTTCCCCTCAGCTCCGCGTCGGTCGCGCGTCAAGCCAAGGTGCCGAGGCTTCCCCTCGTCGCCCGACCGTCCGAGGCCAAGCACCTCACACCGGGCCGAGGCTTCCCCTCAGCCCCCCAGAGGCCGAGGATCCAGATCCGGCCCAGCTGACATGCTCTGCGTCGACTACATCTCCGATTCATGTCGTATCTACACGTGCTCGACGCACCCAAGGGACCCTAATCGGCCCCTTGACCACGTTGACCGGGTAGTCCACAGTCAACGATTCTGTAGTGAGAAAACACTCTGAAACAATTGGTAATTCTTATGCTTCATTAAGAAAGGTAAATAGTATTTAGGTTCATTGCGAAACTGTTCTCTCAATAAACTACAATAATTTGTATGACAGAATTTTTGAGAAATGCATAACATATAGCGTATTTTTGTCTTTTTGACCATCATCTGTCAATAGTTTGACTCTAGCAGTATTTTTCACTCTGGAATATTTGTGTTGTGCATGTTCAGTCTATTGCTTCAATGTAGCATATATCAAGACATTTTTCTCTCAATTCTTAATTTTATGTTCTTGCTCACCATCTTACTGACATTTGGTTTATGAGTGAATCTGGTAGAAAATGCCATTTGGTTCAATCATTATTACCATGGTTTTAAATGGGAAAAGACTGACATCTGAATTTTAATTGCTATCTAAGATGGTATAATTTTATCAAAATAGTCCCAGTTTTGATCCGTAAATGTGTTGTGCATGTTCAGTCTATTGGTTCCATATAGCATATATCAAGACATGTTCTCTCAATTCTTTTGTCACAGTTAGTTACCTATAGAAGATATCTGATATGCTTGTGATTTGCCACGAGAACTTGGATTTTTGCTGATTCAATAGATTGCAATCGCCATCATTTCAGGATATGCACATAGGTATCATCTTTTATGTATCCACTTACAGATCTGTTTACAGATTTTTGCTTTTAACTTCAATATTGCTAACAAAATATGTTAACTTTTTTTGTTTACAGATTTTTGCTTTTAACTTCCATATTGCTTTGAATTTTCTGTTCACGTAACTGTTTAAATTCAGCATCATGTTGTTCTTTGAAAGAAGAGAGCATGTCTCCTTTAGCACAGGGTACAGAACATCGCCAAAGGATTTGTTGTGCAAAATTTTTAGTGCCATCACAGTTTTGCTTCTGGCATTTTAAGAGTGTAACCATGATTGATATTTTGTGACAATAGTGTTCGAAATGGTGATGATTTATGAAGGTGAGAAGAGGGGAGGATTATGGAAAGGACTTCTGTCATTCAAAAGAGATTCAATTTCGCTGAGAAGGTTAACAACAGGTTACTGTTTGAATCTCAACCATTTTTATTTCTGATTTTCATTTTTTTTTATTTTTATCAATTCGTCGTTGTCGTCGATGATCAAAAACACCGTAATAAACTCCCTTTAAATCAAGATAGGCTTTATGTTCACACTTCATAGGAGGTCATATTGTGATAATCGGTAAGATATTTACATCACATAAAATTTGGTGTTCTTAAGCGGAGAAGCATAATGATGTGAATTGTCACTTAGGCAAAATATGTTGCATGTATTATTGAGTCAAAACATGTGACCTCTACCAACCAACTGGAAGACTTATTCATCAAACCACTTAAAAAGATTTTTGAGTTTATTTATGACAGGCTGGACATGTATAATGTAAATTCGGTTTGAAAGAGTGTTAATCAATTTATAAAAATAAGGTTTTTTAAAAAAGTATATTGACAACACTTTTTAATCAATTTATAGCATTAGAATTAAAATGGCATATCTAATATCAGAATTAAAATGGCATTAGAATTAAAATGTGCAGAATTAAATTGGTATCAAATTGGGATTCCAATGTGCAGATTCTAATGCTATTATTTTGGTTCATTAACTCTACTTATTAATCAATTTATAGAATTAAAATTGCATATCTAATATCAGACTGGCATATCTAATTTTTGATATCAGAATTCTAATATCAGAATTCTCATATCAGCATTAGAATTAGATGGCATATCTACTGCTGATGTCAGAAATTTGAGTTTGATGGCATTGATATAGTTTGAACTCAACCTGTTTTTGCATATGCTAATATTCCTCAACGTTGTTGAACTGGAATTTTTTTGAAATGAGATTTCTGAGTAACCAAAAAATTGAATTTTTTTAGCATTAGCATATGCATATTTTGGAAAGTGCATTAGAATTTTATCAGTTGCTCTGAAATTTTTGAGATTCCTGTTCAAGCATTAGCATTAGAATTCTAATTCTAATATCAGAATTTTCGATGTGCATTAGAAATTTTAATATCATGTTCAATGTAATTTTTGATGTGCATTAGAATTCTAATATCAGAAAATTCTAATATACTGTGAAATATCAGAATGAGTTCACTTTGTCAAATATCCTGTCAAATATCAGAAAATGCCCTTTTGATATTTCAAAAAGATTTCAGGATATCCTAATACATCAAAATTTTTCTAATACATCAAGATTTCAGGATATCTAATTTGTCAGGATAGTCAATTTGTCAAATATTTCAGAAAATGCCATTTTAAAATATCTAATACATCAAAAAATTTCTACTATCCTGAAATCACTATTGAATAGGTAGAACTCAAATTTCCGAATAGGATTTTTAATGTGCATTTTTGATAGGATACATTTCACATTTCAGTAGGTATACATTTCACATTTTTGATAGGATACATTTTTGATGCTATACATTTGAGATAGGATACATTTCAGTAGCTACTGAAATTTTGATGGATACATTTTTGATGTATCCTGAAATTTTGAAGCATACATTTTTTATAGTGATTTCAGTACTAGGTAGGATGCAGGTAGGGATGTATTTGATATTGATTTCAATACCTGTATTACATTTGAGTTCAATACCTGTATTGCATTTTTGATATACCTGAAATATACATGTATTTGCTACTGAAATCAAAAATGTATTCAGGTAGGATGCAGGTAGGTATCAAAAATGTATCCTATCAAAATTTTTGATGCTATACATTTCAGTAGCATCAAATCACTATTGAAATTTTGATAGGATGCAGGTAGAACTCAAATGTATAGCATCAAAATTGTATACATCAAAAATGTGAAATTGCTACTGAAATTACGACTGAAATAACTATTGAATAGGATTTTAGTTCCAGGATTTTAGTTGTTCAACGTGAATGCAAGAGGAATGCTCAACATTCCTAAATGAAATTTCTACTGAAATTGCTACTGAAATGTGAAATTTGGTTAAAAATTGCTACTGAAATTTACGACTGAACGTTGCTTTAAAATGTGAAATTTGCTACTGTTATCATCTTAATTGGACTAATAATGATCAGAGGTAAGTTCTCTGCTATGGTAATAGACCATCTGGTTGCTTTATGCGAAGATCGCTTCCCCACTTCCGAGGTAAAAACTCATTATGTGATTTTTTGGACTTTTGTATCCATTCTGCTCTAGGTTTCTAATACATTCATATCATCTTCTCTCTCAATCACACTCAAAAGTCAGAACCCCCTACCCACAAAAAAGCCACATACTTCAAATAAATTTGAAATTTGCATAAGATTATATAGATTTTATGAGAACTTTATGTTTCATTTTCCTGATTTCATTTTCTTTATGTTTTCATTTTTCTCCATAGTGATTTATTACATGGACGCAAGCAATAGCCCCTGATGCTTGGATTATTGATGAAGGGCTGGGATTGGATTATGCAAGGGCCACAAACACAAGACTAGCTATGTTACAGAATAGACAGAGACCAAAAGCAAAGCAAATATAAGAAGAACAACTGTTCAATGACAGGGTGTTTCTAAGAATGATTTTTTGATTGTGATTCATTTCTGTTGTTCAGAAATAAAATTTACTAAACATCATTCTTAAACATGATTTTTCTAGCATCTATTTTCGTTTTAACTAAACATTTTCATCGGATACATCTCTAAGCGTAGTTATTTATCACTAACTAATATGGTTTTACTTCATGGTGAATTAAAGCAAAACATTCTCATGGTTTCAGTAGCTCTACAGATTGTGATAATCTTGATAACGTCACTCTCTCAGGCCATATTATAGATGCTTTGCTGGCAGCCAGGGGTAAAAATGGGAACAACTATAAAAGATAGAGTAAGAAGAGTACATGACTCAGCAACAGATGGGGTGATTGAACCGTATCAGATGACCACAGGATAAACTCTATCAATCTGAGGTCAGCATATTACTACATAGTTCATCAAATACTTCACCCAAACATATATATCTCAAATAATTCTTCACATGAAAATTGCATGATCCACAGAAACATTCTCCATACAGACTGGCATACATACACATTCTCCACACTCTCCATACAAACACATTCTTAGCACAAAAATTGCATGATCCACAAACACATTATTTAGTTTTCAGCATTGTTCCTACAAGAATGTTCAGATTTGCATGTACATCCTCAACTGAAAGCTTGATTGCTAGATGTGCCACTCTTCCAATTGTTGCATTGAATGTTAAGAGAGCTCCAACATTCAAAACACTTTGGAAAGAGTCAGCGTCCTTCGTCAATTCAATTTTTTCCTTTAGATTTTTGTTTGAATCCTATTCCGGGTGGAGTTTCCAGCAATGGATTTGTTTGATGATATACTCATTTTACATTTATTAAATATTTTTTAGTTGATTAGAGTAAGGATTGCTTTAGGTTATAAGTAATGCATGTTTGTTGAAGAAAACAGTTCTCTTTATGGTGTTGCACTACTGATACAAGCATGAAGTCACTTGCATATAGGTCAGGGGACTTGAGGGACTCAAACCATAGCAAGTTGCAATATGAATTGTTGAGACATTTTGGTGGTAACATTTCGGTGCTATCTGCCAGAGATAACATCGTCATGGTATAATCAATGATCCTTTCTCTTTATTTTCTTCTTTAGATCTCTATATCATCCTGAATTTACTTAAAATTTTGGTGATATTAGTTGAAATATCCAGAAATTTTAGATCTTTCAATAGAATTATTGAGACCCATGTGTTTTTATTTGTAAATAGGGGAATCAATTATGAGATGTGAATTGTAATTTTTTGGCATCTGTAATTTTCATTAGAATTGTTGAGACATGTGTTTTTTGTGTAAATGGGGGAATCTGTTATGAACTCATTTAGATTTTTATTCATTACATGATGTAGCTATGGGCTGTGAATGGTAATTTTTTGGCATGGAGCACTGATTGTTTTGTTTGTTTATTTACCGACTGTATTTTTTGTTGGATGTATTTTTGGAAATATATGTATCTTCACAAACTGGGAAATATAAACATGTCAGGTGAAATTTTTTTGTATTTTGTATTTTTTTTGTTGCAAAGAAGCATCTTTGCATAGTTTGTTGCATTGTACTGATATAAACTTCGGTGCAAGTTGTTGATCCATAGTCAAAGGAAGATGTGATACTGTCAGCTCTCGAAGAACTCTGCATTGATAACATCAGCTCATGGAAGTTGTTTGTTTGCCAAAAAGGTGAGAGAGTTGGTTTGGCAACCACACCTCACTCCAAGAGTTAGACACAACCTGCGCATAATGCTCAGCACCTACCATGACTTCCAAATTTCCAATCTCTCTGCATATGTTGGAGATCTTTAGGTGTATTCTATTGCAGGAACTATGCAAAAAATATTTAGATCGTTATTGGCACGAATTTGGTATCACTTCCATACGAATCGCTCTTATAGTCGTGTAAGACAACAGAATATGAGCAGAAACAAGCTGGGCAACACTTGCTAATTTGTTTGTATTAATTGGTGTAAAAAGGGTATGGCTAAAGGATTGGTATATGTTTTTTTTGGAATTTGTAATGGAAATAGATTTCTTTCTTTTGAATTTGTAATGTTGTTGGCTTTCTCTATCACATTAGTGCACCAAAGCAAGGTTATACAGATTGTAGCCATGACATAATAGCATGGATAAGGATATGGTTGTTGGTTATATCAAAGCTTTAGAATTATAATGAAGGTTAAGGATCTAACAGGACATGTGATATATTAATTTCAATAGGATTCAGCTGAAATTTTCTCCTGATGGACAAACTTGCTATGTTCCATAATTCTGTATATCAATGATATTATGATGTAGGTGTAATGGCAATGTGGAACTCAGTTGAAGCATTGTTCTCTTTTTTCCAGGAAAGAGGGAGAAGGGATTGGGAGAGTCCTAGAACCTAACTCAATATTGTATGAATTGAAAGTCTTTTTTGCCCATTAACTCAACTGGACATGAAGAAATGTGATGCAAATAAACAAACATTCATCTTTCAGGACGCAAGTGATACGTCGAGACATGAACAAACTCCAGTAACATTGTTTAATCCAAAAACATTTTATCCAACTATCAACTGTTCGAAAAGATATGCATTTCAGGTTAAGTCTTCTATGTCACAAAATGATTAATGAATGCATTTATATATCACCATTATAAATACACACGAAAGAATAAATCAATGGTTGAAATTGGATTTTGATCTTGGTAACTCAATGGTTGAGATTGGATTTTGTGAAAATTTTAGTGGGAAAACTTAAATT